>APFE031007648.1:0-34411 GCA_000404065.3 Pinus taeda | reverse complement strand
AAGATCATCCGATTCCGATAAGTATTTATGGAGATATGAATTTATTTTGTTTATATAATTATTATCAAGCCGACCAGCACTTGAGTAGGCTCAGAAGCCCAATAGACGTGACTATTCATCATCCACGTTTTAGTATAAATTGGTGAGGATTTGAAGTCATTTCACTCATGTATTCTTGAGGTAATTTCCTCTCCACGTCTTGGGTTTTTGGAGTAGGATAGAACAAAAGAATACGTTGGCCTAGATGATGCCCTAGCTGCAGAAAGGATGATGCCCTAACAGCAGTTCAGCTGTGCCCTAGCTGCAGTTCAAATGTGCCTTAGCCGCAGTCAAGGGAAGGCTCCTATACACAATCAACGTGGTTAGGAGAGGCACTTATACGCTGTCCAAGAAGCCCTAATACACAAGCAATGGAGACACCTAATATGCAGTCAATGAAGACATCTAAGAGCAGCAAGGAGAATTGTTTTGTTGTAGGTGACAGCATGAGGATAAACGTTGTGACATATCTCAGATTTGAGTATAGTTTCATGATGAGTAAGTGCTGTCATAGAAGAACCTTAGACAACATGGATTTGATAAATGGGGCAGCCTCTAGGATAAGTTGTTCAAGGGTAAAGAGGGTTGCACTAACAGTGTTGGAACCTCACTGTGATCAATGAACAACTCAGTGATATTTTGGTATAGCACCATGATGATGGGAAGTATATGCACAGGCATCATGATGATTGGCAGTATATGCACAGGCAGCATATGCACAGGCAGCATGATGATGGGCAGTATATGCACAGGCAGCATGATGATGGGCAGTATATGCACATGCAGCATATGCACAGGCAGCATGATGATGGGCAGTATATGCACAGGCAGCATATGCACAGGCGGCATGATGATGGGCAGTATATGCACAGGCAGCATATGCACAGGCAGCATGATGATGGGCAGCATATGCACAGGCAGCATGATGACGATGAGTCATACTAGCAGGGGAAACATAATGACGATGATGTATGGGCAGCAAATGGACGAGATGCAGAACAATGATAGGTGAAGGAGTCACCTTGAGAATCAGTTGAAGCAAAATGTCTTCAACTGATCTCATCATGATACGAAATGATCTGTGCTAGATCTAGACAAGTCAAAGTATTGACTTCTGTTGTAAATGTATCTCTCTCTCATTCTCTGCTGAACTTTGAAGATAAGAGAAGATTTGATCAAAGGGTTTCCCCACACATTGTGGGGTTTGTCCCTGGCTCGCGCCATATCTTGTGTCCTCTTGTCTTGGCTTGTCTACTGCATTTTGT
Source organism: Pinus taeda (assembly GCA_000404065.3). NCBI lineage: Eukaryota > Viridiplantae > Streptophyta > Pinopsida > Pinales > Pinaceae > Pinus > Pinus taeda. Next base: position 33,107 of record APFE031007648.1, on the reverse strand, counting down.
ATTTATGTTCTATCTGCAGTTTATCGTAATGCTGATGTGATTGCTAACTGTGAAAATTTAAATAAATTGCTCTAGCATAGAACATACCTACACTTAACAATGTTGTTATGCTGAAACTAATGAATGTGAAGCAGGTGCCTACTAAAGCGGGGTGGGAGGGCACGTCTCCAAAGCGAACTCACTACGAATGCTACTCCAGAATTAAAATGGACATAACTCAGTCAATATAACTCAAAATATTTATTATAACCTATTTTTGGAAATAGAAGGACCATTTTGCATCTTCCCATGTGTTGGAAATTCTTTTTTTGCACATTCTAGAATCTCATATTCATGCTGCAACCTTTCTGCTGTCACAAAAGTTCTGAAAAAATAACTGATTTTAAATCAACAATATCTCCCACATCCGAACTCTGATTCGACCCATTTTTTTTGAAATTGTGTGATTTTCTGAGAGGAGCTCAGATCTGCAATCATTATTATGAAAATTTTCACCAAAATTGCAAAAAAAAATATAGGATAGCCACTGCCCACGAATTTCCGTCAAAAACATTTTTGCAACATAACTAATTTTAAATTAGCAATATTTCCCTTATCGAGATTCTGATTCGGCCAATGTTTTTTTTGAATTTGGGTATTTTTTCGCAAGGAATCTAGATATGTTATTTTTTTTGTAAATATTGCACCAAAAATTTTAGATCTAATTTGCAAACTCGCTGTCCAAATACATTACTGCAAAAAATTGAAAAAAGAAAAATTCTTCTCGCTTGGCCCAAGAAAATGCTTTGTGGAGGACGTAGTACATGCCTGATTTTTTTTTGATTATTTCTGAAAATTTTGAAATTGAAATATGCATCAAACTCTCATTCCCATGGAATCATAACTTGCTCTGATACCATTGATCCGGATCTTAGGGGGAGGCCCCCAAAATCTAAAAATTGAAATGGATTCTTGAGGAGAGGCCCCCAATATCTGAAAAATTGAAATGCGATAAGAAAAAGAGGAGAATGTCAATAAACAAAACCACAAAGAATTTTTTTATTAAAATGGAGAATAACTATAAAAGCTACATTGTGGTGGACAAACTTTCCTTTTACAAAATGTGACTTGTCACTTATAGTATTTTTCAGTTACAATACCATGGGTCAATTCCATGGGTGAATGAATACCATGGGTGGATGTCACAATACCATGGGTGGGTGTCACTTACAATACCATGGGTGGATGCCACTTACAATACCATGCATAAATTCTATGCGTGGATAAATACCATGGGTGGATGAATACTATGGGTTGATGCCATTTTCCATTTGAATCATGGCTATTGCTACCAATTGTGCTCATTGCATGGGAATCGCCAGAGGATAGCCAATTTCCTCCACTCAAGGCAGTATTGCCAAAGGCAACGCAATTTTCTTCCTTATGGTCTACAAAGGATGTTGCGCAAATTGCAGAGACAAATATTTTTGGGTTCTTATGAAAATGGATCTCCATATGGCAATCAATTAGCGTCTAAGGTTGTCCCCAACCTTGTTCACATAACTATCAACCTACGTGATGTTCAACGATGACTTCCACAGAGTCTATATCCAAGTGCGGAAGGATCTCAAGTAGAAATGGCACCAGTTGCCCTATTTGGTGTCAAAAACAGATGTGCAGGAGATTGTAGCGTCATGGCCTATAGAGTGGTGCACCCTGTCAGAAGTAGATGTTGGAACAAGCATGGGCGCAGGAAGGTGCTACTATGCATAAAATAAAGGAGGAAGGTAAGAAAGTTGCACGTACCCTCACAGAATAGTGAAATAAGGAAGCTGCAGAAAAGGCTCACATAGCACAAGAATGTGTTGGTGTTGGAAATAATACTGCTGCAATATGTCTCTATCTTTTCAATTAGAAACTTCTTTTTATAATGATTCTGTACTGGTGCAGTCTTTTACCAGTATGCAGGTTGCTACCTGCAGAGAGCTACAACCCTCTCTCGTTTTCCAGCTTCTCCTGGAAGGAAGCTACAACCCCCTTAGTTCTTGTACTAGTTGAGATACTAGTACGCAGGCTGCTACCTGCAGAAGACTACAACCTTCTCTTCCTTTCAGGGACCACTTTTCATAAATTTTTAGACTGGATCAAACATCAAGAATTTCTGCATCAACCAATCACCTTTTCACCAATCAAAACTGAATCAAAATAAACACTTCTCTGATGACTGTACCTACATCATAATAACAGTAATCACACCCCACTTCTGAACTCAGAACACTGTAGCAATAAACAAAAGCAACTAGAACATAAATCAAGAGATGTACGCTACTTCACTATTCAGAAACCTACGTGCAGATCTATAAATTCATTCTTTCAAACATTCAGATATTAGTTAACCCAAATTATCAGGTCTATAGATCAAGTGTGCGCCACATATCATAGATCAAAATCATATAGAGATACCACTATTCCAGCCTTAATATTTTGACCCATCAATAGGACTTATCCTTCTCCTTGCGCTCAGGTTCCTTCTTCATTTAGATCCAGATCTGCACCATAACCCAATCACAGTATTCCAGATCTAACACTTTATCAGATATTCAATAATTCAGAAGATGCCTTGCCAAATGATCTCCTTCCTCTTTTATAGCCTTAGGCCTTTCACAATACCACGGACAAAAAACCATAACAATTCAATACCATGGACCCAATACTTGGGATCAACACTTATGACGAGATACCATGGCCCAAAACCATAGGTTCAAATACCAAGGACTAAATACCATGAACCAACCATAAGATTTCCCATGTGTGAGTGCTTTTATTTGCATGAAAGTGCGTGAACTTTTCTCTGCATGAAAGTGCGTGAATTTTTCTTTGCATGAAAGTGCGTGAACTTTTCTCTGCATGAAAGGAACTTTTCTCTGCATGAAAGGAATTTTTCTCTGCATGAAAGTGCGTGACCTTTTCTCTGCGTGAAAGTCCGTGAACCAGAAAATAACTTTGCTGCACTATAATTTATCATCTGAGATGAGTGGGTTGCCATCAAGTACAACATATGTATCATAATGCCAACAATTTCTTATAGAGTATTGGTAGCAGAAGTATATTTTTTTTACAGTACACAATTTTTAAAATGCATTCATTGATATCTATTGTGGGAGTGGTTCTCACAGGCAAGGAGAACTATCTAGAATGGTCACGCAAAATCAAACACACTCTCATTTTTAATGAGTTGTGGAGAGGAGTGTGTGTTGGAAATGAAGACAAAGAGCCATAACATCCTACCTCAAACAAGGAATTCACCATTTGGGAAAATAAGAAAAACAAGTCTTATGCATTAATTGCAACATCAATAAATGAAGAGTTGAGTCGCCATATTTCACCACTTTCAAATGCTTTCGAAGCCTTACAAAAACTGAGGGAACTCTATGACTCATACTCTGCACTTGAAGTTGTTCAACTCATGATTAAATTGTTCACCCTTGAATTATAAAATGATGATCCTCTTGCTCTTGCATCAAAAGTAAAATCTATTATGCATGATATCGAAGTCACTAATGTTGAACTGGATATTCCTCTGATAGATTTTCTCAAGGCACTTTATCCCACTTACTCAAATTATCTTGAGTCGGTGCAAGCAAATGGAAACCTCAAAGATATTACCTTTGCCTCCCTTGTAAAAAACTTTGTTGAAAGAGAGAAAGATTTTGGGAAGAAGACAGCTCCTCAGTCTTCTGAAGAGGTTGTGTGCCTTGCTCATAGAGAAAAGAATCTTGCTCAAGATTCTTCCCGAGGAAGAGGTGGTCGAAGAGGAAGAGGAAGAAATTTCATAGGCAGGGGGGGTAGACACTCTCAAGGAGAAAAGTCAGATTTGCACTGCATACACTGCAAAAGAGATGGATCACATGATGCATCCACATGCAAGTTTCCTTGGGATAGAATTGAGCAGGAAAGAAACCAACCCAAAGGTAAAACTAATGACAAAGAGAAAGGTAAAGCACTTGAATTTGCTCACTATGTTGTGGCACACTGTAATATTGGAGTAAATGAAGGCTTATTTAATGCTTCACTTGCTTCTTGGAAAAATGATTGGTTGCTTGATTCAGGAGAAACTTGCCACATGACTTTTACAAGATATTTTTTTGAAGAAGTTACTAACAATGTTTATGGAGCAGTATACTTTGCAGACAAATCAAAACTCAAGTCATCAGGGCTTGGCACAATCAAGCTTAAATTGCCTGGTCTTCCATAATTTCTTCTGCATCATGTTCTATATCTCCCACAACTGAGGAGAAACTTTTTGTCCTTGGTCCACATCCGCCAGCAAGGACACTTCATTCATATGTTTGATGGCAAGCATGAGGTGAGAAAAGCATCAGAACACTCACTTGTCATGATGGGGATAGAAGAAGAAAAGCTTCTCAAGCTGCAGGGTACCTCTGCTCGTGCACAAAATCTCTCATACAATTCTCATTATGAAGAAGGTACATTTCCATCAAGTTTATTATGGCATGCTATAGTTGGACACTTGAACTATGACAGTCTTCGCTTGTTGAAGAAAAACGGTGTTATTGGTTTGCCTACAATTCCTAGGAAACTTAAGCAATGTGATGCTTGCATTCTAGGAAAGCATAGTAAACAGTGTTTTCATGATTCACATTCCAAAGCACATAGAAAACTTGAACTCATTCATTCAGATTTATGTGGTCCAATGTGTTATCTCAAAATCAGACCCTGATAGGCTGCTGTGATCAGGTAGACCTTAAGTAACTGTTTCAAACCTACTTTAGGCTGAGGCTTAGCCTCCCCAACCTGAGAGGGCTCTCTCACAAGATTAAAAATTTGGATAATGAATAAGATAGCTAACTCTATGAAACAAAATGAACAAGTATAAGAGGTTGAAATACAATTAGAAAGTATCCATTGGGCTTATGGAGTCAGATATGATTCAGTACTGACAGTAAAGTTAGCTTTGCATAGAAGTCAGGGCATTCAGAATCCAACAAATGTAGAACACACCAAACACATAGAGGACAAACACAGTTTACAAATGTATGCAGGAAATTAGAGAATTGTTAGTGATTTCTAAGTGATCACACATTCATAACACTGTAGATAATAAGAAGAAGACAACACAAGACAATCAGAACATCGAATTCCTTCTGATTCCTGAGAAGCAAGGCCAATACTGTATTACCAGAAAATAGAGTCTTTACACAAAGCACAATATAAGAGCTTTTCTCAATAATTTTTCAACCCTTTGTACATCAAATGTTCTACTATATATAGATCTCTCTACATAACTGAGATTCCTCCTCCAGCATGAGGGGAATTCGAATTCATCTTATTATGACACCTATTAACACTTTTAAACTAACTATTAAATGCAACTAACTGTTTACTGGAAGTTTTAGAAACCTAAGACAATGAGGAGTTTAACTCCACATCATGTTGGTGATAGTATTTATTGCAATCAAAACTCGTTCTCTGACAAGTGGTCTCCTTCAATTTAGCTTTGGTGGATGTTTGAAACTCCTTGCTGGCCCTTAATGTCTTATCCCTTTACTGCTGCTAGGAAGTAGGAAACTGCCCCTATTTTTCTGCTTTTGGTTTCCTCAAGGATATTTGAAACCAATTAACCATGTTGTTCTTATTTAATTACCCAAAAACATATTGGAGTGCCACGTTCTTCATGTGCTGTAAACCTTTCCCATATACCTGTGTGAAGACAAAACCTCTTCAAAGCTGTTTGAAATGTCATGGACAATACTAGCGGTGATCATTTGTATAACAAAAAAATTAGAGTTCATATATCTTTCCTCCGCTTGTTTTGCCATTGCTAGTTGCTTGCACATTGTAAATGATCCTTTTCTTAAATTCCCTTTCAAAAAATTTCCCCTTGGTCACTCAAATTTGGTCCACTGAGTTTAATTATGCAGCTACAGAAGTTTCGTAGCACGCTACGAAACTGTTGTGTGTTAGGCATCATCTACAGCAGTTTCGTAGCGCACTACGAAACTGTTGTGTAATCACAAAAACATAGTTCTAAACCAAAATTTGATTGTCTTGAGCCTTTTTATATTGGAATGTCCTTTTCAACTGCCCTGAAGCTATTCAAAACTGAACACGGTAAATCATCAAAATTTGGGACTTAACCTTACCTGCTGTGTGATTTTCCTTAGCTAAGGAGCTCTTTCTCGCTGGCTTAGCTGGATCTTCAAATCCTCAATTTGCCTTTTCATAACTCTGATCCCAGCTCTCAGTTTCATATTAACTTTTCTGATGAATTATGCTTCCTTTATTGCAGGAACTGTCTAGGTATAGTATTGGGCATTACAGTGGACCACCTTGGGTATTGAAATTGTTTTGTCTTCCCACAGGGCCTCCATTTTATTAAAATGAGCTTCCTTGATTGCATGTTTCCTTGAGGCTTTCTTCAATCTAGCAAATTTGAGATTTGCTAACCTCAACTTCTTTTTCAGCTCTTCAACACTATATTCCTCCTGAGAGATAATTGTCTTATTTCTATCTTCTTTATGCAGCTGTGATGATGTTTCTAATGAAGTCACAAGTCTTTCATGAGTTTTTACAATCTCCTCTGTTTCACCTGCTTTTGGTACCATCTCTTGTACCTGTTTGAAATACCTCATTACAGGTCTTCTTGGCTTAAAGAGAAATTTAGCAACCTGATCATCAAACTTGAGCTTTTTCGAGGCTTTGAACTTTTTGGTCTTGTCTTTACCTGATTCTATCAAATCTGCTTGAACCAGGGGAGATTCTTCAATATCAATAGCTTGCAGTAAGTCATTCAGGTTTCCCTTTGAAACCAGGCTTTCCTCAGTAACCACTGTCTTTCCTTTTTCTTTAGCTAACTGGCTCCTAGTCATTCTTCTCTGAACTACTTCACCTGTAGATGATTCATGTCTACCTTCTTTGATCTGAGTTTTCTCTTTCAGGGACTACTGGGATGTGTCTTGGATAACCATTGATCTGGCGGGCTCCTTTACTTGTTTCCTAGCCTTCAATTTTGTGAATCTCTTGGATCTTGTTTCTGCACGATGACCAGTTTTTGGTGGAGAATATTTTACAGCCTGGGGACTGAGACCAGTTTCATTTCTAAAACCAGACATAAACATGAATGTGGACCAATCCCTATCTACTCTTTGGAGTTCATGCAAAACGATCAACTTGACTAAGCCGTGGTGAAATAATGAGGTCTCCAAGGCTTCCTTCTTTAGCTGAACCTTGTCACACATTTTGCCTAGGCTACGAAACAAGTAGAAAGGTAAATCAAGAGATATCTTTCCTATGAAATGCAGCAGAAGCTTGAAGTGATATGAATACAGCTTATGATACCTCCTCTCACAAGTAAAGTACCTCTGTATGTAGGTAAGTAAATTGGCATTTGAGTCCTTGACAAAATTTCTGGGCACAGACTTGTTTAAATCTGAATCAATGAACTCCGACTTCAAAAATTCTTGCAGGGGGTCATATCAAATTTGAAATTTTTAAACCATCTTTCTTGTCCCCTTGGAATCTCAGTGACTGTGGATATTACCTCTAGTGATATTTGTAATTCAAGCACCCCAACTTTTGAATTCAGCGTGTGAAATTCAAGGCAAATTCCTTGGTGATTTGCACATGAGCTCCTTGAAGTTTCTCACAAAAATTCCAACAACCAACCTGATTTAATGCACGTTCAACTTCTCTGTTCTTCAAGATAATGTCTAAACCTTCAGGTTCGCTCCTCAAACACCTACCTGATGTGTGCTCCTTTCTTTCTGTAGAACCCTCCATGAGACTCCAGCGTAATGAAAATTTGAAAGACTGGCACGGTCTCAACCTTCGATCACTGCCTCGCCTGATAGCTACCTCACTTGAATACTGCCTCGCTTTATGTTCAAGGAATTCAAATTGAACGTTTGCCGATTTTTTCCTCATGCAATGAACGCAATCATAATTATGACTGTGAATACTTGGCTCTTCTTGAAACTTGCAACCCGAGCGTACCAAGGTACCTAACAACTCTAATGATGAGGATAAGCGGTTGGACATGATAGGCGAAGTGTATAAGCTAACAACTGATGATGTAAAGATAACGGATTTTGATAGATATGATAGCTGAGAAAGATTTTCTACGGATCCGCACGAATCTCCGATTTCGTAGCGCATCCAGTGTAAAATCTGGGTTATGCGCTACGAAAACACCTAAACTGTGTTTCGTAACAGATAAGAACCTTTAAAACAAACTTGATACAGGGAATCTATGTAAGTTGTGGGACCAGTGGTGAATGAGAATGGACTATTGAACTTTATTTAACCATACTACCAAGATTCCTAAGACTTAGACACTAAAGTAAACATGGAAACACTGAACTCGGACTAATAGGTAACCCTCACAATCAAACTGATGTGAACAATTTAGAAATTGCTTCTTAAGTGATAGCACAATGTTTGTTCCTTTTGCAAATGGAAATAAGTATATGATGACATTTATTGATGACTACACTAGAATGTGTTGGGTTTATTTATTGAAGAACAAATCTGATGCTTTTCAAACATTCAAGAACTTTCATACATGGATTGAAATTGATGCATAATCTCATATTGGCTCTATTCGCACTGATAATGGAAAATAAATACACTTCAATGAATTTGAAAACTATCTTCGCCAACATGGGATCAAACATCAAACAACTGTGCCTTATAATCCCCAACAGAACGGAGTAGCTGAAAGAATGAATAGGACAATCTTAAATATGGTGTGCTCCATGATGTTTTTTCAAAAATGTAAAATTGATTTTTTGGGCTGATGTAGTTCTATGTGTTGTATATGTAAAGAATAGATGTCCATCTAATGTTATTAAAAACAAGACTCCTTATGAAATGTGGTATGGGCACATTCCTTCGGTAAAGCATCTCAAGGTCTTTGCTTCCACATGTTATGCCTTGATACCAAAGGTACATAGAAACAAACTTGGTGCAAGAAGTCGTAAGTGTATCTTCTTGGGGTATTCAAACACCTCCAAAGCATACCGTCTCTATGATGACGTCAATAAAAAGTTTGTTGTATCTAGAGATGTAATCTTTCTTGAATCATCCAAAAGTGACAATGTTGTTGAGCGACAACTTGATCACTTGGATAGATTCGCAAATGCAAAATCATTTCAAGAATTTGATAATCATATTCCACATATTGAAGGGGGGATTCCTATACTAGATCAACATGTGGAATCTTCTTCTGAAGCACTCTCTCCCCCGCATGAAACTCCAACAGCGGATGATACTTTGAGTGATGTGATTGACAGAATTGAGAGACTCAATCTTGATTTAGTCCCAACTCAATCAACGGAGCAGCCTGGACCATCTGAGAAATGTCCCCCAAAGTGGCTAACAAAGACAGTTGAAAGTGTTCATCCTAATGAGGTTGGAAAGACAGGAACTAGAAATTCAAACCAGAAAAATGGAGGTGATGTAGATGACTCTATTTCACCTGTTGATATGGATGTTTCTTATGATTGTGAATTGAATTTGTCTACAGATTTTGAGCCAACTTCCTTCAAAGAAGTTTCTTTTCATGATGAATGGAAAAAAGCAATGCAAAAGGAGTATGATGCCTTAATAAAGAATGGCACTTGGAAGCTGGTTGATCCTCCATTTGGAACCAAACCAATAGGTTGCAAGTGGGTCTACAAGAAACAAGTATAAAACTGATGGCTCACTTGACAAGCACAAAGCCAGGCTTGTGGAAAAAAGTTTTGCATAGAAGGAAGGGGTTGATTATGAGGAAACTTTTGCCCCCATAGCAAAATGGGTACCAGCTGGACACTCTTTGCCCTAGTAGCTCAGAACGGTTGGAAAGTCCATCAAATGGATGTAAAAACTGATTTCTTGAATGGATATCTAAAAAATAATGTTTTTATGTCCCAACTTGAAGGATTTGCTGTGAAAGGACATGAACATAAAGTATGCAAACTTGTGAAATCCTTGTATGGCCTCAAACAAGCACCAAAAGCCTGGTATGAAAAACTAACTGAGCATATTCTGAAACTCAATTTCAAACATTATGATATTGATGATGCAACTTTGTTTGTCAAGAAGGTTGGAAAAACAGTTTTATATCTTGTGGTATATGTAGATGATCTTTTGATGACAGGGAACAATGAGAGCTACATTTCATCCATAAAGAAGGAATTGAGGAAAGGTTTTGAAATGACTGATTTGGGCTATGTTCATTACTATCTTGGTATTGAAGTAACTCAACATCCGAGGTCCATATTCATTTCTCAAAAGAAATACATTGGAGATCTATTGAACATGTTTGGCATGATTGAGTGCAATCCTCTGACTACTCCAATGGAACAAAACTTAAAGCTCACATCCATTGAAGGAAAAGAATTTGAGGACGCAACAAAGTACAGATAGCTTGTAGGAAGTCTCAACTACCTAACTACTACCAGACCAAACATTTTTTTTGTTTTTGGAATCCTCTCTAGGTTTATGTAAAGGCCTTGTGAGGGACATTGGTCTTCTGCAAAAAGAGTTCTAAAATACTTGAAGGGAACTCAAGACTTTGGAATCAAGTATACACAAGTGGGCGACTTCACCTTGATTGGATACTCTGATTCAGACTTCGATGGAGATAAAGAAACTAGGGTATCTATTTCAGGTTATGCTATGAGTCTTGGATCAAGAACTATCTCCTAGAAATCACGCAACCAATCAGTTCCAACGGATTCCACAACAGAGGCAGAATATGTGGCAGCAGCTGAGGAAACAAAAGAAAATGTGTGGCTCGGGAAAATTCTTGAAGATTTGTAGGTAAAACAAGTACAATCGACTCCACTCATGATTGACAATACCTCAACAATAAATTTGGCCAAGAACCCAAAGTTCCATGATCGAACAAAGCACATCAATACAAAATATCATTTTATTTGACATCATGTTGAGGCCAAAACAATCCATCTTCGCCATTGTTCCACTAATGAGAAAATTTCAGACATCTTCACCAAAGCTCTTGGAAGAGAAAAGCTTGAAAGATTAAGAACGATGCTTGGACTCACCAACATCTCTTTAGATTAAGGGGGGGAATGTTGACACCTAATCATAGGGATTGGGTGAAAAACTATAATTAGTGTAAATAAATTATAGAAAAAATGGAGAGTCATCAGGAGATGAACTGAACAATCACTCCCTCTTGTATATAATAATGAACAACTTGAATGAAAAATATGATTTGATTTGAGGAGTTACCTCTTGGCCTTACATTATTCATCGCTTTAACTTGTGGACTATTCCACATCTTAGCTTGTAATGTCATTATGCTCGTGTGTTCCTTTCAATATGTGTACTATTATAGGCTTCCAAGGGGCACACTTCCCTTTCCCTTCATGTGTTGTAACCTTCATGCATCACACTTGACTTTTCGCAAGGTCACAACACACTTGCTCTCACCTAAATTTATCGTACTTCACTCTGCCTGTTTCTTTTGCAGTCAAGGCATAACACTATTGTTAGGGTCCTATAATTTATTGGAGCAATTGATGATTATTTGTTGATTTCCTTCAATGAGATGTTGTAAATAATTATTGCATTGTACAAATTATTTTCAAAAGTTCAAAGAAAAAAAGAAAGAAAAGAATGTGATATAAAAAAAAGGAAAAAGAAATAAATAGAGGATATATACATACATACATACATACATAAATACATACATTACATACATACATATATAGATATATATATATATATATATATTATATATATATAATATATATATATATATATATATATATATATATATATATATATAGATAGATATAGATATATCTGTGTGTGTGTGTGTGTGTGAGAAGAAAAAAAATAGAAAAAAAAAAAGTCCCTATAGCGAGCCAATCAAAACACCACTTTAAATAAAAATGTCAATTTTATATAGCATGTTTCAAACTTTGGTTATAATTTTTTATAATGTATTATGTATCAAATAATACAACAAATTTCATTTGTTGTTTGTTGTTAAATCGTGTGCTAAGACCATGGCCAGGATCATTTATGCCAAGATCTACGACGGATGGGTAATTTCACCACCCCCCCCCCTCCCGTACTCCCGATGGTTAACATGAGGGGAAGGGGGGGTGTGGGGAAATGGTTTTCGCCCAAACCACTTAGGCCAACGTGGCGACGTTTGATGCATTTCAAGGGGTCCCCTCCCGATACCATTTACCACTTGAATCACCCCCCTAAATACTGTCAACTATCTGTTACCTCCGCCATTCAACTCCCCCAACTTTTCTTCTCATTCTCCACTCCACTCCTGCCATATGTCCTACCACACCACCCCCTCCACGTCGATTAGCCATTCAATGTTCAAATATTTTTCACCAATTCCATAGTGAACATTATTTCATTTAATCTCTCTATGTTTATCCATTTTCTCAATAAATCTTTCCTCACTCCATAATGATAACTTTTCCATTATACAACCAATTGAACTGCTATAAAAACCCCTAGAAGCCTGAAATTTTCTCCTTTCACCACACCGTCGATTCCGCAGGTCAAAGATTGAGCTGTCACAACTGTCAACATTCTACAACATTTTTTTCTCCGCAAAGTCGACTAAAGTTCACCTAGGTAACCTTGTTCTTTAGGATTCTTTTATCATGCGTTTTTTTGGGATTGTTCTTCCGCCTTCCTAGTATTCCATTTCCAAGATGTCTACACACAAAGGAAATGGGAAAGTGTTATAGAAAAATCCCATGATTCCCCCTATCCCTGATTTTGATAAATCCCCTCTAATTGACACCTAGTATAAAATTATCGAGACCCAATGTGAATTTGACCTTTACGAACTTCACAACAGTGCCAAACAAAAATTCCTTGACAAAAGTGATTATCTGAACGTTTGGGAATCCCTTCTCCTTTAGTTTATTTTCCCCCATACTCACTTTTTTCCTGAATTCTCCACTTGATGCCATCTCTGATACTTGCCAAGCCAAAATATTGTTATTTCCCAAAATAATGAAGTCATCTTCTCCATTTCCCTTGAAAGTATTTTCTAGGCCCTGCAAATTGAATACCAAGCCTCCCATCATCCTTTCTCAACTGGTGTATTGATGGAATTATACAAAAAATTGACTTTCCCTCAAAGAGCGCAAACCTTCGAATGTTTCCTTCCCGAAAATGTTGAATTACCCCAGACCAATCCCCCATACCCAGTCTTGATCTTCCCAGAAGTGTCGAAACAAGTAAATTCTATCGTAACCCGACAGCTTGGGTATTATAATGATCAATGGGTAGACGAAATTCTGGGGTTTTTGTCAATTTTTACAGTTGGAAAAAATTCGTCCATTCTTTTCAATTATAGCCAATTTCTGTCCAATGTAATGCATGATCAATTTGTAAATTTCAAAGTCAAAGGTGTTTTCAAATATTAGTCAGTATTGGTTTATCTTATGTTATTTCATTAGTCAGGCAGGTTCAAATTTCATTTACCAAAGATAGATAGTGAGGGAAATCCTTTCTTAGTGACCCACTGGACTTCTCTGGTTAGAAATAACTTAGAGGAGTATACTTACACTGATTTTGTTGATAAGTTTCTACATACCTCATTATGCTTACTTTGTAGTGATGTGATCCAGAGGATTTCACCAGAGATAAAGAAGATATTACAATTGTTACAGAAATCAAAAGTTGGAGACTGGTATTAATACCATAATTACACTGAAATTAGAATATATGGATCAAGTTACCTCCTTACAGGTTACAAATGTTTGTGCCAGTCATAATATTTTCATTAGAATACACTAGAAAAAATGTTGAACATGGATGAGTTGCACTTTGTATCCTACAAAAAGAAAGAACAATTCAAGCTAAAGGCTAATATAGGTCCTTATATTGTCAACATGAGAGTTACAACGAAGGAGGTGGAAGTTATTTTAAGTTAAATGAAAGTTAAGCCTAGTTTCTCTTGGGCTTATGATCTTTTGGGCATCATTTCAAAACTTAGATTGGAACAGAAGAGTACTTCCTATGCACATACACCAAGGTGAAAAATTGAACAGTATGTTAACCAAGAGGAATGGACAGAGGGCACTTTACAAGAAGCTGAAGAACGACTGGTTAGTCATTCATCCATGATGACACCTATTCCCAAGGAGAAGGAGGTCAAAAAGGGGAGAGAGGACATGCCCCCTACTAACTCTGAAACACAAGGTGAAAATTTTATTGTTTCTAAAAGGAAAAATAAGGACCGAAACACTACTAAAAAATCAGACTCTCAAGTTGATCCTCCGGTGATTACTATCCAAGATGAATCTCCAGAAGAAAGAGATACACAACAGCGTGCCACAGTAGTTTTAACTAGAACTCTTGTCAATCCTTTTCCTCAAGCAAAAGAAACAATTCATTCACCTACTGTAGAACCAACAACTCAGTCTCCAATATCTTAAAGTTCTCAAATTTCAACTCAGCAGAGTATATTTTCAAGGTACAAGGAGATAAAGTTGAAAAATGAAGCTTTAAAGACTTCAAGTTACTCAGAGTTTTCGAAGAAGACAACGAAACGCAACATAGGTTTCTCTCTACATTCGACTCAAAGAAAGGACAGTTCCAAATGGCCTTCATGGAACATTTAGTGCCAACTCCTAGGAGTGTTGAAGACTACAAAACCTCTATTTTATCAATTGATACAAAGAAGATACATGAAATCAATCAAATCAATTTACACAAGAAAATAGGGGAGCTGATATTTTCAACAATTACCAGTTCAGCCATGACTATTTCCAAATTATAGTCATATTTGAGCAACATACATTCGCTGTTGAAGATTGAGAAGATGTCCTCATTTGCTAAAGACAACAGAATGACATCTCTAGAAGATTTGATAATAAAGCTAAGACATGACCCTCATAATATCAAGGCAACATAAGAGATTATAAGGAGAAAAGAGGCAGATATTAGAGCATTAAGAATGCAACTGATGCTACCATCCACAGAAAATCCTCAAGCTAAAGAAGTTTCTAGCATAGAAATGGAAAAGGATAAATTATTTACAATAGTTTTTTAGTAGAATGCACAGACACAGAAAATGGAGCGGGACATGAAAACATTGTTAAGAGAAAAGGAATAGTGGGAAGCAGTAGGGACATCTACATCAGGCACATGTACAACAATATAGACTTCAGCCAAGGCCACATCTTCAAATTCCACATAAGAGCTAGCTAAATCTTAGGAATAATTATCATCAATTAAGGTAGAGAAAGAGAAGTTATCAGCAACATAGGTTCAAATGGAGGAGAATAAAATTAGAGCTGATAATACCTATTTAACATAAGTGTAGAAGAGCTTCAAGCTCATTCAATAAATTGGGAAATATGAATACTAGTCTTTTATTATCCAAATGTTGGCTTGTTGGGGCCTGACCCGGGTTCGGAGTTAATTAGCCAAACAAATCCCTGTACTACTGGCCCATTCGGTAATAGTTCATGGAGCGCAGACTGAGGTCTCACCTGAAGTAGTATGGGAGGGTTCTAGAACCAAGTTTCTGCACCCTTGAGATGTCTGAGAGGTACAACTGGTCCTCGGCTTGTTCCTGCACGCAAGTCGCTTCGTGCACTTCCCATTCCTCGTGGCCTGATACACTGCCTTCGTGCAACTCTAACCAAGGGTTGTGCTGTGCTCTGTGCTATTACCCGAGATCTTACTTATCTTCCAGTGTTAATTAATTACCTTCACCTACTTCAATGTCTTAAGTTATAATTAGCAATACAAAACATTCATACACGACCGCGCAGTAAATAAATAGTATACTTGCAAATTATATCCAATCATGCATTAAACCAAGCAAATATACACAGAATTATAGCCAAACTTCTCTTTATTGATTCTCCCAATGGTTATGGACTTGACCTTCCCTGTGCACTCAGCTGCGGGGGTTTGCGCACTCAGCTACAGACTACTAAGCCCTCTGTGCACTTAGCTGCAGAGATTTCTCCTACTCTATGACCCACATACACACTTTACACTTCAACTCAATTACTCAGACTTCTCATGCTTCCCTTATATTCCTCTATTTGTTCTCCTATACATTTAGAGCCTCGCTCTATTTATATAATCCCATGATTCATGGACCATGGGTAGGTCTATCGAGCCGACATTACATTACAAAAACTAGGGCGGACAACCTTGTGACTCTATTATGGCTTCGTGCTCTGTGCCCGCAATTCATGGAGCTTTTACAAAAGGATTTGGTCAAAACTTGGGCTTTAAGCCCCAAAACATGCCTTGGGGGGATTCCATGCCCAACAAGCCCCCAACACAAATAACGTGACTCACCCTTGAGTCACTCTGTCGGCGTGGAGATCTTTGCGCGGAGTCCCTCCAACTGTTCTTGCACTGCGCCAAGGTCAACAATGCACTGAGCTGCTGCTTGTTGGATCTGCTGCATTTGTTGTTCCAACACCTCTGTGTTGGAAGTGCTTCTCTACATCAGTGCGTGCATCCCCTGCATGTGTGTGAGCTTGCCTTCAATTTTTTCTATGATGGTGAAGGCCTCATCGATCCAAGGCTAAACGCGTGCCTTCAGGACTTCTTCCTTGTGTCGTGCCACGTCCATCTACTCTTTCAACGCTTTAGCTTGTTGCATCCGTGCAAGCCACTGAGTGAGGACCACCATTTGTGTAGTTCCTTTTATGCTATCATACTACTATTGGATTTCTTGCACCTCTATCTCTAAGCACTAGATTTTGGGGTCCTCCTGCATATTTGTGAGGACCTCAAATGATTCTTCCAACATGCTAGTGTAGTCTCGTACTGCACTACCAATTTCATCCAGTCTTGTTGTGATAGCGCTAGCACGCTGTTCTCTAACTTCCGAAGGGGTGGACAGTTGCGCCTTTAACCGTAGCTCGGCGATCTAAAGGTTTAGCTCTAACTGAACCTTTGTCATTTCCTCCTGTGCCTCACATACCCTTGCTGCTAACCTGTGGATGTGCACCTCTGCTGGTATGTTTGTTGGGATGGCCAGCTCCAGGACACTTTGGCAAGCTTCACTTATTACATGTACCAGTTGTTCATTCTGCGACACCACTTCATCGCGCTGCAAGCCCAATTGTTCCATATTGATTTTCTGCTCATTGAGGACTTGCAGTGTGTAGTTCTCCCTAGCTCATAGCTCTGCAGTTATCCCATCCTGCAAAACATATAAGGTCTCCCACGAGAGTGCAGCCATACTGATACCGAGACCTTTCAGCACTCTAACTGTAGGCTTGTCGGCCTCATTTGTTGTCACTAGTGCCCCTTCCCGCAGCACTATGGTATTCGTCATCTACGTGTGCAACATCTATTCTATTGTCGTTGTTCCAACTGCAAGGCTGGTCGAAAGGTTACTAGCCTGAGGAGGGCGCACCCGTAATTTCTACAATTGTGCTATGGGAGCCCCCAACACAATCTGGTTCTCCTGCATGAAATTTTGGAGGGCCTCAGAGGTGACATTGTGCACTTTCTTGCCGATGTTGTGCAGATCACCCTTAGTTAAGGTGATCGCATCAATAGACAACTTCGATGCCTTGACCTTCTTTCACGACCCTGTCCGCTCAGTTGGGTGTTGGCACTTCAATTGTGTTGATGCAGTTTGTGGGTCCATGCCTCCCTCTTCTTCCTCTACTTCTTGCCCATGCAAAGGCAATGTTTGGCCCTTGCGTGCCTTCGCAGCTACCTCCTGTGCAAATGTTACTGCTATAGCCTTTTCCTGCTTAGTTTCCATCTATGTAATGTCCCGCGCCTCCTACACTTCTATTGTCGCTGCCTCCTTTCTTCTCTTTTCTGCCAACTATGTGATGTCCAACTTGGACTCATCTTTCTTCCTTTGTGTCGCTGACTTCTCTATCTTTGTGATGTCTGGAGTGCGCCACTCCTGCAGCCATGTCTCCAGGACGTTAAAGATCACATTTTTTATGGCTAAAAAGGGTAGCTTCCTCCATTGTTTGGTCGGGTCCTTGCGCGCTATAATGTAAATTCTATGGATGTTTGCCTTAAATTCCACAAAACTATGAAGGCTATTGTAGACAGTGGATGACAACCACAGCTTGCGGTTAATCCCCATTTTGAGGTTCATCTCCATGAACACCCAGAATATTTTACTATCGCGGATTCTAGTGGCATCCTTTGTGGCCTAGAGCAAAACGTACTTCACAGCGTCCGACAGATCTCTGTCAATCATGGGGAATTGACTATCCTCCGGTAATTCCCCTGCCACGAGCACTATGGACAACAGAATCCATGCATAGTGGAATATTTTCCCCTGTTCCTGAGCTTCGTGATAATTCTCTAAAAACTCCTTGCAGAGAAACTCAGACCAATTAAACTGGACCCCCTCCACACACTTCTTAGCCAGTGCTACCATCGGTGGGGTACCTCTTTTGCGCAACACTTGCACATAACCTTACCAGCCAGTATTTGGGTTGCCACTTTCACTCCTTTGTCACTGATGCTGGATATGGCATAGCCCCTTTTCTTTTTTGCCATCTTGTATTTTCTCTTCATGGCCTCCATGATGGCCAAGTCACTACTCTTCCCCTCCGAGATGTCTGTGGGGTCCTCTCTTTTGCATGGAAGCCAGGAAATGCGGTGAATCAAGTCTGTCATGATGGGGATGGGCTCCTCCAGCCACAAACACCCATCATGCACTAGGCAGAGCCTTTTCCTGCTTAGTTTCCATCTGTGCAGTGTCCTGCACCTCCTGCACTTCTGTTCCCGCTGCCTCCTTCCTTCTCTTTTCTGCCAACTGTGTGATGTGTAGCTTGGATTCGTCTTTGTTCCTTTGTGTCGCTGACTTCTCTATCTCTATCATGTTTGGAGCACGCCACTCTGGCGGCCATGTCTCCAGGACGTTAAAGATGACATCGTCTATGGCTACAAAGGGTAGCTTCCTCCATTATTTGGTTGGGTCCTTGTGCGCTATAATGTAAATACTATGGATGTCCACCTTAAATTTCACAAAACTCTAAAGGTTGTTGTAGACAGTGGGTGACAACCGTGGCTTGCAGTTGATCCCAATTTTGAGGTTCATCTCCATGAACACCCAGAATATTTTACTGTCATGGATTCTAGTGGCATCCTTTGTGGCCTAGAGCGAAACATACTTCGCAGCCTCTGACAGATCTTTGTCAATCATGGGGAATTGACTATCCTCCAGTAATTCCCCTGCCATGAGCACTATGGACAGTAGAAGCCATGCATAGTGGAATATTTTCCCCTATTCCTGAGCTTCGTGAAAATTCTCTAAAAACTCCTTGCAGAGGAACTCGGACCAATTAAACTGGACCCCCTCCACACACTTCTTAGCCAGTGCTACCACCAGTGCAGGTACCTCTTGTACGTGACACTTGCACATAACCTTACCAGTCAGTATTTGGGTTGCCACTTTCACTCCTTTGTCACTGATGCTGGATATGGCATAGCCCCTTTTCTTCTTTGCCATCTTGTATTTTCTCTTCATGGCCTCCACGATGGCCAAGTCACTACTCTTCCCCTCCGAGATGTTTGCGAGGTCCTCTCTTTTGCATGGAAGCTAGGAAATGCGATGAATCAAGTCTGTCGTGATGGGGATTGGCTCCTCCAGCCACAAACACCCATCATGCACCAGGCAGAGCAACTACCTGATGATGAAAATGGTTATTGGGGCATGGTGGAAATGTGGCACCCAAAGCAAGTTGAGTAGCCCAGCCTTTTCCACTCCGCACAACCACTTTCACGGCTCTAATTTTGTAACCCCCGCTGCAGTGTTTTGCTTGGGCTGCATGAGGTGCGAGGTCTCAAGGTGAGGGAACTTCTCATGGTCAGCGAGGTCTCAATCTTCAAATTTTAGGCTTGGCACTCGTCCGAGGTGCATTCCCTAAAAAATAATATTGTCTAGGAGGAGCGGGGTCTAGAGCGAGCTCTTGGTCTCATCAGGGTCCTTGGGCACTCTAGCCTTTCCTTTCCATGGGGGGACATAGGAGGGAAATTTTTTCGGGGGTTGCGCAAGTTCAGTTTCCTTCTCCATGCCTTCGTCCTCATCTTCTGCGATGATTAGTTCCTCCAGGTCTTCCTCTTCTTCATCGATCTCTATGGTGACATCTTCCCCTTCTCCTCCATTGACAGCTTGGTGCATAATGGGTTCCGCGGGGACACACGTACGGGGAGCATTACTTGTTTGTCCTTCTTGGGTCTTGGCGTGTGTGGTGACTTCGAGGTTTCTGCCACAATCTCGACACCTTCTAGAGCATCCCCCACAGTTAGGGCCTGCAGGACCTCTTCGGCAGTCAATTTTGTTATCTCCATAACATCCTCAGTTGTTGCCATCGTGTCAGTCCAGAAATCTAGCACTCGCAAACTGAGGGGCTCAATCAATGCTCGACACACAACACTCAGGGCTCTGCTCAATAGCTTAATTTCAAATGACCAAGTGTTGTTTGCTGGGTAGCACTCTGTAATTTATAGTGCTTTTTGAATTTGAATTCAATCGTTCCCCCCAAATCCAATTCATTAATGCTTCCTTGGTGGCAGATTTTCCCAAATCTTGCCCATAAATCGCTTCTTAAATGCCTGCTACCCATTCCATTTGGTCTCAAGTCAAGCATCCCATCATGAATAGTGACTTCAACGGTCACTTTCTGGCCAACCCGCATGGCAGCGCAGCCCCCCGTTCGCGGTTGCAAACCTTGTGACTCTTTGCTTCTGCGTGCAGCCCCAATATTACGTAGCTCCCAGGCAAAATAGTTTATAGTCATGTGCTCCCTTTCAATTGCCTAGGGTGTTAAGATTGTTCTTCCTTTGGCTAGTCAGGTGGTTGCACCACCCGTGTAAATTTTCATCCTGTCATTCATCATGTTTCCTTGCGAATACCCACCTTTTATTTTTATGGTTGGCATCATGCATTTTACCATCTGCAATGTGCTACCTTGGTCAATATGCTTAGCAATGTGCGGTCCAAGCTAGGGCATTAGACTGATCAATTTGTGGCAATAGGCCTTAAACCTGTCATCGTGATTGTACGCATCCTGCCTTATCACCTTGATATTGTTGTCGAGAAAATCTTCCTTTATCTCATTCTCCAGCTTCTTGACATCCACATCCACTAGAGTGCTTTTCTTCCTTAATCATACCGGTTCTTCTTCAAGTTCTTGGAGTCTAAAATTTCCTTGCTAGATTTCTGCTTCCAAGGTTCCACAAATCATCATATCTACCAGTGTTATCATGCGTGGTATAAGCTCTCCATGTACTATAGGGATTACCTCAGTTGGTTCATACTCCAACCTTGGCAGTGCTTGCACGATCAGGTTTTTGCACGTGGTCCTATAAGCCCAAAGAACCTCTAGTACGCACAGGTCCCAATCAGACCACTTCACATTGTGGACCTTGTTCAGTGCTTCACATACTTTGTTAAAAGCTTTTGCATGGATATTCTTCTACACACTTGGTATTTCTATACTTCGTGGTCCCAACTAGAGGGGTTGTTCACACCATTGCCTTACCCACACCTACTTACTGATTGTGTCCCCCACCGCGAGGACAATGTGCATTCGTATAGGTTTCGCACCATATTCTTGTATCCACCTAGATAGGTGGGTGTGTAGGCCAGTTCATTCGTCATAATTTTCTTTCAATTGCATTTGAGGCTTCCCAAACCATATGTGCATCATCCTTCTACATTTGCGCCAATTCGCAAAACCTCTTTGGTGTGTACCCCACCATTTCAGAGCATCGAAATGCTGTTGTTCTGGTACTTCTCTTTCAAATTTATTCAGGAAGTCATCCACCTTGCTTAACCCATCATATGTAGGTAGATCTCTTACCTTTGTCGCCACACACTATAGTGATCTCATGATCATGTTACAGTTGAGCGTGGTTACCTTGTGTAATTGGTTTTGCCATCATTCTATCTCCTCGTCAGAATCGGATGTGCAAGAGCTTTCATGCTCCCATGAGATTCGACCATCCGTGATTGGATTTACCCAGTCCTTCTCCCACGCTATCATCTTGTATATGCAGTCCAAGTCATCGTTGATATCGTAGTTGCACACTGGCTCTATGTTACACGCTCCCTATGCAGGGTCTAAAGTTATCACTATGCGCAGAGACTTTTTCTCAAAGGTCATCTTGTGCTTCTTTAGATTTATTACTCCATTCATGTCAGTGGCCCAATCTATTCACAATAGCACAGGGTAGGGATTGTTGCCATCAACAATCTCTATCACTTTGAAATCTGCTAGCGCGCTTGCTCCTTTGATATCTACTGTGATTCCCTACAATCTCCCCATAGATAGTATCTTTTGCTAGTTCGCCATTCGCAGTTGGATAGGAGACCATTGTAGCACAGACCTACCCATGCACTCCCATGTCTACTTTGGCAAGACGTTCGTGTCCGATCCTAGATCCAGAATCACTTGGTCCATCTCATATTCCCCAATCTACACGGTCAATCTCATTTCCCTTCATGTTCGCGTTGTGTGCTTCCCGAGCTTGTGGACAACGTGTGGTTCTCCTGGCGCAATCCCAACGCATCTAGTCATGAGTTCTTGCAGCCCCTTTATAGCCTTGCTTTCACGTAGTAGCTTCATGCACGTCTTCAAGAATGTAGTGAGCATCAATGGGTCCATTTCTGGCTCCAGTCTGTCTTTGCTTCCTAAAGTGGAGGCATTAGCGAAGCTCCTCTTAGCTTCCATGAAGGTCTCCATAGCACGCTCCAAATCAAATTCTGGTTCCTTCATTGGAGCCTGACGAACCCAGGTGCTTTCTTTAGGTTGCTTGCCTTTGTCATCCCCTGTCGTAATACCACTCTAGAGCATGATATTTACATTAGGGTCTTCCTTGCACGGCTCAAACCTCATCATTTGCAGGTTCTAAGTTGGGGGAGGTTGGAGTGCTCCTTTATCGCTCAACCTCGCTACCAATGTGGGACAATCCTCTGTCTCATGAACAAACAACGTACAATACAAGCATGATGGTCACATTGGATTCATACAATCGCGGGCATAATGCCCTGGCCCTCTGCAATTGTAACATATCAATTGCCCATGACCTCTTCCTGGCCCCCCTCCACCTCCGCCTCATTCGCACCCCTGAAATCGGGTGCGCGCCATTCCTATGTTTTGATCGAGGGGCTATGTTTCAGCCTGAACTCTGTAGGTAGGAGTTTGATCCAGTCTTTTATTATCCAGATGTTGGCTTTTTGGGGCCTGACCTAGGTTCAAAGTTAATTAGCCAAACAAATCCATATACTACTAGCCCTTTTGGCAATAGTCCGCGGAGCGCAGATTGAGGTCTCACCCGAAGTAGTATGGGAGGGTATTAGAACCAGGTTTTTGTGCCCTTGAGATGTCTGAGAGGTACAACTAGTCCTAAGTTTGTTCTTGCGCACAGGTCTCTTCATGCACTTCCCGTTCCTCGTGGCCTAATACACTGCCTTCATGCAGCCCTAACCAGGGGCTATGCCTTATTACCTAAGATCTTACTTATCTTCCAGTATTAATTAATTACTTTCACCTAATTGATTGTCTTAAGTTATAATTAGCAATGCAAAACATTCATACATGATCGCACAGTAAATAAACAATATACTTGCAAATTATATCCAATCATGCATTAAACGAGGAAAATATACAAAATTATAAAAAAACTTCTCTTTATTGATTCTCCCAACAATTACAGACTTGACCTACCCTGTACACTCAGCTGCGGACTACTAGGCCTCTGTGCACTCAATTGTAGAGCCTTCTACTACTCTATGACCCACAAACACACTTTACACTTTGACTCAATCACTTAGACTTCTCATGCTTCCCTTCTATTCTTCTATTCATTCTCCTATGCACTTAGAGCCTCGCTCTATTTATACAATCCCATGGTCCGCGGACCATGGGTAGGTCTATCCAGCCAACATTACATTACAAAAACTAGGGCGGACAACCCTGTGACTCTATTATGGCTTCGTGCTCCGTGCCCGTAATTTGTGGAGCTTTTACAAAAGGATTTGGTCAAAACTTGGGCTTTAAGCCCCAAAACATGCCTTGGGGGGATTCCATGCCCAACACCAGATGTTGACAGAGGCCAAAAATGACATTCAACAGAATATAATTTCTAATATAACAGATATGTGGCCATCAATTCAAATCACTTTTGAGCAAGCATAACTCATGCAAAGAGTTAATTTAGCAACACAAAATACTAAAGCAGATTTGCAGCACAGACCAAAAGAGGCACAAAATGTTATTAAGTTGTTAAAATCCAAGACCAAGGATGAATTAGAGGACCTAAACATTTCGGATAGGACCTCAACAATAATGGAGGTTAAAAGAGTTTTAATGAAAAGGAATTTAATGATACAAGAAGAGAACAAATGAAAGGAGCTCAAGTTGCAAGTTAAAAGATTCAATAGAAAGTTCACACTATTGTAGGAAAAGGTCTACCTACTATGAGGAATTCTAATGGAAAATTGATTCCATTAGAAAACTACCAGGAACAACTATTTAACATGGTTGTTGATGCTTCAAATTTTGTAACGGCCAAGGGAGTTATTAGTGGAGAAGCATTTATAGAAGGCCTACAGTTTGATTCAAATATTCAACATGAGATTCATCACCTTTTTGTCAATAAGCCAACTTTTGACATTTACGCTGATGTGGATGAAAGAGTTAGAAACATGATATGATTTTATATCCCAAATGAAGAAAGGTGGGACCATTTTCTAGAGTTCATCGAGTAAGCATAATTAAAGCCCTGAAATTTCAGCAGGAGAGAAACAACATTTGTAGCAAAATAGCCACAACCAGCACCAGATTCCTTCAAAGCCTCAACAACGCAACAAATTTTACCAAACTTTCCTAATCTTATTCTTTTATATCTAAAATATCTATGTTTTTACCAGATATTATTTTTTAAATCTTTTTTTATTTTGAAGTCCAATTTGAGATGTAAAAAGTTTCTATAAATACTTAGTAAAAGGACTTAGAAAAGATTGGAACTTGTATGAAGAAAGTAGCCATATTTTGATGTAAGTTGTATTGAAGTGATCAATTTGCAATAATATAGAGAATTTTTGTTCCATGATTCCTGTGTCAAACCATTTGGTGATGTACTTTATCATGTGAAATTGTTATTTTATTAGTTTTCCATATGTTTTCAGTCTCTATTGTTTGAAGAAGATAAAGGATCGAATTTTCTTAAATGTACTCTTCTCTAGCTTGTAAAAAATATTAATGTTTTCACTCTAATGTTAAGTATAGGATTCATCTTAGAATGCTCTATATTTAATTGAACATAAATAATTTTCATCCTAAACGCTCCACAAATACTTTAAAAGATCCAAAAGTTTTCCTATCCTGCCATGTGACAGTTGCTCTGTCATTTTGTAGTTGATCATCCAAAGACGCATGACTCCATACCAAATGTTATTTCCTTGCAATTTTCAACCAAATATTTGAAAAACCAACCTTAGAACTCAATAACTAGCCTAATATCCTAAAACATAAAACTAAATAAGAAAGGGAGGTCCCTCTATGAAGCTGGAGGGCTAGATCCCAGCTTTGCAAGTGGTTTTGTTGTTACCTTTTGGTTTCTCTCCATAGCCTTGGGAAATTACAGAGTGATAACATTATGGCGACCATAATAGGGACAAACCTGATGCAAGCTATACTTTTTCCCTGGTAAATACTTTTTTCAAATATCAAAGTTGTTTCTAGTGTGTAACTATGAAATAAATGTTATTAAGGTTGTTTTTTCTACCTAGATTGTGTACATACATCCATATGTAAATAATGGCTCCCAAAAATATCTACTCTAGATCCCATCCAGATCCTAACCCACCTAAATTTGTGAATAATCCTAAGAAACGTATTAGGAAGAACAGTTTTACTAAGAGCCAAGCAAGCAATAATCCTTTGCCCAAAGTTAACTCTCTCCCTAAAAGTTTCATAACTGTAGATGATATTGAATTTGACTTACCTTTTGAGCACAATATTTTCCAAACCAAGTCAAAAAGTTTTGTCCCTGAGACAATTTTTGATGAAAATGTTTTGAAACCTTATATCTCAACACATCACCCTATCATTTTAGATTCTGATGAAGATGTGATAAAACAGTTCAATAAACTTGAAGATTTGGTGACTCAATTAAATCTAGCTGCTCAGAAATCATTTACTGCTCAATCAATTGTTTCTTCTTTTTTGGCCTCATCACCGACCCATCTAGTGGTTTCTCTTATTTCCACTATCCCTATTTCAACTACTATCTTTACTACTTCTATACCAACTCAGGTCATAATCCCATTTTCTTTACCACCCTCAACATCCACATCAATTATAGTTTCAACTTCCTCCAATTTACCAGTCATGGCAACTCGTTATTCCCCCTTGTCTTACCTGGACAACTTCATTCCATGCCACAAGATTATCAGAGCTCTATACCTCAATTTGATGGCACAAGGCCAATCACAACACATAGACACAATGAATGATTATTCATATTTGCAATAATTTGATGAAGACGATGTGAAAATGAGGCTCTTTGCACAAAGTTTGATAGGATAAGTTAAGAAATGGTTTAGGGAATTACCAACAACTAGTATTGTAGATCTCCCATAATTTCATAAAATTTTTCTCAAAAGGTGGGAAGTAAAGATAAATCCTCTTTGAATCTTGGCCGAATATGAGAGTATAAAGAGAGCTCCTGGTGAAACAGTTCAAGATTATTGCACTAGGTTCAATAACATGTACAATTCTATTCTAGCAACAATACAACCTCCACTAGGGCTAGCTTTGATCAAATTTCCAGATGGTTTTGATGCAAATATGTCTTATCATCTGAGTTAGAGAAATCCTGCTACCCTAGAGGAAATGCAAAAGAATGTTGTTAGTGTGGAAGCAAATTTATTGACTAAGAGAGCAGGGTTAAAGCAGTTGAGAAAAGAGTCAAGATCAAAGAAGAACCTTCTTCTTCTTCATCATATGCAAATTTAGTCACCCTAGTTAAAACCATGGAAATAATGATGGAAAGGATAAGTTTAACTGACACGGGGTCCTCAAATTAGAAATCGTATTTTTCTAAAGAATCCACCCCAAATTAAACAGAGAGACCAAAGAGGCCCAACTAATCAACAATGAATTAGACCTCCATTCCAGATTAGAGCTCCATTCCAGGAGAACTATGTAGATGAAGAAGCTGAGATCTGAGGACCTTGAAGAAAATCAGATAAATCTATTTAGGGAAGGATAAATTGACAATATTTTGTTAAATAAGGAGTAACAAGATCTATTATTTTTATCACAGCCATAAGTCATCCCTACATAGTCAGATGATTATAAAAACGGATACCATAATGCTATCATGGAGGTACATAAAAAATACAATTTGAGAAGTAAGAATACTGCAGGAGATCCTCCCAAGAAGATTCAAAGTGATGCCCAATTGACCAGCCAGGGAAAGGATGATTCTCAAAGGGATACTTATCAAAACCAGGATGTAAGTATCATGGAAGTTGATAAACCTCAAACATCTTTGAATATTGAAAATGAATTAGCCAAGGTCAAAATTTCTATTCCTCTGACATAACTAATTAAAAAGAACACATATAGATCTCAAGTCATGAAGGCACTAAAAATAGGAGAGGGAACAAACACAATCAACTTAATTGATGACCAACCTAAATTATTGTTTGGACCTGAAATTGAAGGGAGGTCTCAGGATGGTAGTGTGCCCCCATTCTATGTTAGTTTGAACATCCATGGCTACATTCTACACAATTCCATGCTTGATTCTAGTGCTTCAAACAACCTTATGCCTAGAGTCATTATGGAAAAGCTAGGATTAGATATAACAAGGCCCTACAAATATTATATTCTTTTGATTCTAACAAAGTAAGATGATTAGGTCTCATCAAGGATTTATGTTTGACTTTGGCTCAAATCCCAGCAAAGAGTTTGGTAATGGACATTGTAGTGGTAGACATACCTACCAAATATGGAATGTTGTTATCAAGATCACGGGGAGAAAAATTACAGGTTACCTTGCAGATGGACATGACATATGCTACAATTCCTATTTTGTTCAACAGAGAAGGCTGTATAGGGAAGCATTAATGAAATATATGGTAAGCAGTAAAGAGAAACCAAATAATTATCCTCTTTATTTTGTGCATTCAGATATGGATTCCTTCATTCTGTATAATGACATATGTGTAGAAGAGGAAGTGTCAAACTTGAAAAATGAATTGAGAAAAACAAAGGAGATGAAATTAGATGCAGGGAAAGAAGATGAAGAGGGTGAAGCCCTTTAGAACATGGATTTTGATGGGGTAGTGAGCAAGGAAGGAGCAGGGGTGGGTGTTTTGATCTTAAACTCACAAACAAGTATAGCAAAGGGATATTCTTACAAGCTCAATTTCCAATGCACAAATAATATAGTTAAGTATGAAGCATTGATTTTAGGACTGCAACTTTTGAAAAAGTTGGGAACTAAAAGGATTTATGTACATGGTGATTATGAACTCATCATTAATCAAATTAAAGGTGAGTGCTCAGCTAAACACCCTAGATTAAGGATCTACAAGAATCTTGTCTTAGATTTTATGTAATGTTTCCTAGAGTATTAGTTATCTCTGATTCCTAGGGGTAAGAGTGTCTTAGTTGATGCATTGGCTACATCAGCTAGCACTTGTAAGATGCCTTTTCATCCTAATAGAAAATTTGAGGTGGAAGTGAAGCATAGGTGAGTTGTACCAGATAACATTAGATATTGGCAGGTTTTTGGTAGTGATAAGCAGGTAGATTTTTTTTATAGTTAAAAGAAGAATTTGAAAATGTACATATTGATTCACATAACAATGTAGATAATGATATATATGAAATAGTGTTGAATGATATTGATGAAAATCTAGAAGAGTTTCAGGTCCTACAGTTGAAAGACAATGTGTTTCCAATGGGTTTGGTACCATTAGAAGAGCTATTTGATTTTAATGATGTGGCTAAAAAGTCAAAGATTGAACCTGTAGGAGCTAAGGTTGAAGACTATAATATTGGTACTGAGGAAAAGCTGAAGATTGTAAAGTTGTCCAAGTCCTTACCTCCCAATGAAAAATAGAAGTACATTGATCTACTAAAAGAACATTCTGATGTGTTTGCTTGGGGTTATGAAGATCTAAAGGCATGTGATACCAGCATTATACAACATACCATTCCCATCAGGGAGGACCAAAATCCTTTCAAGAAGAAGTTAAGGAGGGTGCATCTAGTTCTGCTACCCTTGATAGGAAAAAAGGTTAAAAAAAAATTGATGCCAAAATCATTATACCTTTAGTATTTCAAAATGGGTGTCAAATCTTGTGCCAACAAGGAAGAAGATAGGAGAAATAAGAATATGTGTAGATTCCAGGAATCTGAACAAAGTGTCACTCAAAGATAACTACCCTCTACCAAAAATGGATCACATTTTACAAAAACTAGTTGATTCCAGCATAATTTCTT
This sequence comes from Pinus taeda, assembly GCA_000404065.3. Lineage (NCBI taxonomy): Eukaryota > Viridiplantae > Streptophyta > Pinopsida > Pinales > Pinaceae > Pinus > Pinus taeda. The sequence continues at coordinate 3,627 of APFE031007648.1, read as the reverse complement.
TGCTCGATGGTTTTCCTGGATATAACCAAATTCTTGTGCATCCTAATGATCAGCATAAAAAAACTTTCACAACACCTTGTGGAACTTTGTTACATAACATTTTGTCACACCTCTTGCACTTCCCCGTGACATACCCCGAAGTGCCCAAAACATGACCATCATGCAGTGTACTCATTCATATATGCAGTTCAGATCCTTCCTAAGACTTTGATTGGAAAATGCCTTGAGCTTCGCCTGAAGGAAATAGCTCTAAAACCCTAATTTGAGAATCATCACCCTTATGAGAATAAAAACAATGATGATCACCCGTTGCACTATACTTGACCCATGATGGCATCGCTCTGCTCACTTGTATACCCGTGATGATCCAAAAAAGGAGATTTTCCCAAAGAGGATGATAAGCTTTATGATCTAGAAGCTTCCAGAGCGGCGAGCTGGAGGTTGTTCGACATAGATGAGGTCGAATTCTCCCACTTGGGCTCTTGGTATTATCCCTATGAGCTAACTCCTTGAGATGAGGGCCTACTCCTATCTTTGGAGAGATCCTAACTCCCTTTCCCTGCCTATATATTCATCTTTTCCCATTCACAAATGGGTTGGTCTATGTCTATTTGCACTCTTATGCTAAGATTGTGCCTATATGCTACTCATTTGGCTTGGAGGAGTGCGTGGAGAGCTTCCCCTGGAAATGGATATTCATTTCAAGGAGAGCCTATCAACATCAAGGCTTGGCTGTATGCATCCCTTGATTTTCTATTAATATACAACTGATGGTTCATTTTCCATTGATGTGTGTGCTCATGTATCATCTATCTTAGCATTCCTTGATCAGTTAAGTAGGTTGCCTTTGAATGTGTTGTTTGTATTTGCATGCCTTATTATGTATTGATCTCTTGTGTAGGTGCATAAATGATGTGAGAAGTAAGAACAAGCCCGCGATCCAAGTGATTCAAGATCTTCAACAAAGGACGAATCGATAGCATCAGAATGAGGTAGGCCATCTTCTTCATCTCTATTTTCAATTGTAGCCCAGGAAATTATTTGGTAGATTGTCACTTAGGTTGCTAGACCTAGCCCAATGAGTGGGCATAGCAACCTAAGTGACAATCTATGAGACACTTTCCTAGGTTACAATTGAAAAGAGAGACGAAGAAGATGGCCTACCTCATTTTGATGCTATTGAGTTGTCCTTTGTTGAAAATCTCGAATCACTTGCATTGCAAGCCCGTTCTTACTTCTCACAACATTTATGCACCTACACAAGAGATTAAGGCACAACAAGGTATGCAAATACGAACAACATTTTCAAAGGAAACCTACTTAACTAATCAAGGAATGTTAAGGTAGATGATACATGAGCATACACATCAATTGAAAATGAACCATTAGTTGTATATTAATAGAAAATAAAGGGAATCATACAAGCAAGCCTTGATGTTGGTAGGATCTCCTTGAAATGAATATCGAAGTCCAAGCTAAGCTTTCCAAGCACTCCTTCTCCAAGCCAAATAAGTAGCATATAGGCACAATCTTAGCATAAGGGTGCAAATAGACATAGACCAACCATTTGTGAATGGGAAAATATGATTATATAGGCAAGGAAAGGGAGTTAGGATCTCTCCAGATATAGGAGTAGGCCCTCATCTCAAGGAGGTAGTTCATATGGATAAGACCAAGAGCCCAAGTTGGGAGAATTTGACCTCATCTATGCCGAACAACCTCTAGCTTGCTGCTATGGAAGCTTTTAGATCTCGAAACTTCTCATCCTCTTTGGGAAAATTACCTTTTTGGGATAATTGTGGGTATACAAGTGAATAGAGCGATGCCATCGTAGGTCAAATACAGTCCAACAAGCGATCATCGATTTTTTTAGTCTCATAAGGGCGATTATTCTCAAATTAGGGTTTTAGAGCTATTTCCTTCAGGGGAAGATCAAGGCATTTTCCAATCAAAGTCTTAGGAAGGATCTGAACTGCATATATGAATGAGTACACTGCATGATGGTCATGTTTCGGGCACTTCAGGGTATGTCATGGGGAAGTGCAGGAGGTGTGACAAAATGTTGTGTAACAAACCTTTATGTATGTGAAGATTCCCTTTGGCTTTATGAATGCAGGGGCCACTTTCAGATAGTAATGGATATTGCTTTTGTAGATGAGAAGGATACATTTATTGTGATTTATTTGGATGACATTATTATATTCTCCAAAACAGATGAATATCACCTCCTTCACTTAAGGATAGTTTTTGAGAAATGCAGGAAATATGGTATTTCCTTGAACCCCAAAAAGACTCTTTTTGGTTTAGAGGAAGGAAAGCTACTTGGTCATAGTATTTCAAAGGATGGTATTAGAATATACACCATCATATTTGAAGCCATAATGAAGATTGATCCTCCCAGGAATAAAAAGGAAGTTGAGTCTTTCATTGGCAGGATAAATTTTATGAGAAGATTCATCCCAAACCTAGCCGAGATTTTGAGAGCAATCACTAACATGCTGAAGAAGGATACTTAAATAAAATGGAACAGTGAGGCTAAAAAATATTTCAGTGAAGTGAAAGTAGCTTTGACACGTGCTCCTGTTTTAATTAGCCCTGATTTTACTAAATATTTCATGAATTTTTCTTTGCATCAGAACACACTATTGCAACAGTTTTGTTGCAGAATAATAGGGAGGGACATGAACAACCTATAGCATTTTTTAGCAGAGCTTTAATAGATGCCTCCTTGAAGTACAATATCATGGGTAAAAAAAATTTCCTTTAGTAAAGGAACTGAAGGAATTTAGAGTGTATATTCTACATTCCCACATAATTGCTTTCGTTCCAAGTGCAGTGGTGAAAGATATCCTCACTTAGACTAATCTAGATGGGAAAAGAGAAATGGATTGCAGTAATATTAGGATATGACATTGAGATAAAGCCTACTAAACTCATCAAAGGTCAAGGAATAGCCAAAATTATGGTTGAGTCAAATTTTCATGCACTAGACATAAATTTTGTAGCTGATGTAGATGAACAACAAGATATGGCGACTCCACAGGTACCAAAAAAATTTATTACTTCCCCCTGGTATGTATATTTTTGCAGAATTTACGAGCTCCTATTGGTTTGACCAAAACCAAGGCTAGATTTCTTAAACTAAAAGTTGTAAAGTTCTGCATTTTGAATCAAGCTCAATATTGGAAGGATGTTGGAGGTATTTTACTGAATTGTTTATTAAAGGATGAAGCAGATAAAGTCATGGATGAATTTGATCAAGGTGATTGTGGAGGAAATTTATACTAGAAGGCCACTGCCAACAAAATCCTAAGAGTTGGCTTTTACTAGTTGTTGAAGGCCCCGAAAATTGGGTCTACAACAAGGGGGATACCCGCCCAGTCCCGACCTTCATTGGCAACTCCTTATCCATTTGGTATAGCGGGTCCGACTAGGGATATGGGACTAGTTTCCCAATTCAGTGTGTGTGTGTGTGAGAAATATAGGTATTTCTGTTCTAAATGGAATATTTTTGTTCTAATTCTAATCTAATGCTATGCTGTTGTATTCTAATAAACAGAAAAACATCAAAATTTATGCTAACCCAGGGTGTGATCTTTCTTCTATGCGATCTAAAAAGATTTCAAA
>APFE031007647.1:21187-49796 GCA_000404065.3 Pinus taeda | reverse complement strand
TTCCCGAACTAGTATGATTCTATCCATGTGAATGAATGTGTCGAAGTCGAACATGGTAGAAACCACTTGATTACCGGTCAATGATGTAAATCGTTAACAAGTGTGAGAGAAACCACCAGTAATGTCAATGGCCCTCAAAGCACTCAGTACAATCCATGAAATGTGAATGAATGAGTCGATGTTGAACACGTCACAGAATCCTTTGATCGAAGGTCAAAGGAGCCTCGATTTGTAATGCAGAATCATGTCGATTCTCATATAATTGAGCTAAGTATAACAAACATTTTTCCTCTTTGGAAGTGGCTAGAAGTAATTCTATGGCTATTTGCAACAACGAAATTTTGCATTCAATGGATAACACTGCTTCCAACCCGTAAACAAGTTGGAAAGGAGTGAAACCTGTTGATGTTTTGACTGAGGTTTGGTACGCCCAAAGCACTGAAAATAACATGTTATGCCAATTCAACTGATGAATACCAATGATTCGTCGGATCATGGTGACTAGAACTTTGTTGATTGCCTAAACCAGACCATTAGCCTGTGGGTAATATGGAGTAGAGCTATCGTGACGCAGGCCAAGCTGTTCTGTTAGTTCAGTCATCATGATGTTTCAAAAATGACTCCCATGATCACTGACAATCGCTTGAGGAACACCGAACCTAGCAATTATATGATTGAAAATGAAAATAGCAGCGGTTTTGTCGTCTGCCGAAAATGTAGGCATCGCCTTGGCCCACTTGGTAAAATAATCTACCGCAAGGATGATATTCGCATGTCCCCCGGCCAGGTGAGGGTTACATGTAATAAAATCAATACCCCACTTTGCGAAAGGACCAATGACAATTATAGGGTGGAGAGGAGCAAGTGGAGCACGCATCTTTTGATCAAAAATTTGGCAATTGTGGCATTTCTGGACTGCATTCATACAATCTTTAAATAAGGATGGCGAGAAATAACCAGTGCATAATATCTTTTGGGCTGTGGCATACCCAGACATATGACTACCACACGCTCCAGAGTGATAGTGATTCAAGACCCTTTCAGCTTCTTCATGAGTTAAACAATGACAGAAAACAGAATCCACCCCACGGCGATAGAGTGTATCTCCAATGATTTTGTACTGTTGGGATTGGAAACACATTTTCCTTCGCTAAGATCGTGAGATTTCAGGCCGAAAAGATTGGGTTTGGAGATAGACAATTATATCCCCATACCATGGATCAAGAGTACTGATAAGAAACAAAGATTCATCCGCAAGGGATTCTTCTACCACAGTTTTGGTATCAGTACGCGGGAAATGACACATTAATTCCGCGAAAACCAAAGACTTCTTTGACTTGGATTTTTCAAATTCCTGTTCAAATTCCTTCAGGATAACGATCCATTTGGAATACTTTCCCTCTAGAAATTGTTTAGTAAAAATATACGTCATAGGGTTACAGTCAGAAATTTACTGTGGTTTTGCATAGTAAAATGTAGTGACAAAAACGTTGGACAGCTTGAACAGCTGCCAGGGCAAATTTCTCCACATGTGAATACTTAAGCTCAGTCGGATTTAGAGTTCGACTAAGATAATAAATCACATGTTCAGCACTGAATCCATCTTCGTGAACTAAAACCATCCCAATGGTGGAATGAGAGGCGGCGAGGTACAAAAAGTAGTCCTGGTTGTAGTTGGGAGGATGCAATAGCGGTGAATGGGTCAACACGTGTTTAAGTGCATCAAAAGATTTCTGAGCTATCTCATCCCAAAAGAATGGAGTGTTTTTCTTCAACAACTTGGTAAAACCTTTCGTTATCTCGGCGTAGTTAGGAATGAATCGACATAAAAAGTTTTCTTTCCCTTGCAAACTTTGGAGTTGGCGAAGAGTTGAACGCAGAGGTAATTTGACGATGGCTTTAACCTTCGAGGGATCGACACGAATACTCGCTTTTGAAACAACAAATCCCAGGAAGCGACCCGTTTCTATACAGGAAACACATTTGTGTGGATTCAACCTAATTCGATAATGCCTACATCTCATAAATATGGCTCGTAAATGAGTGAGATGATCGGCTCTCCGTAATGAATTAGCATGTAAATCATTGAGATAAGGTTGCATAATGTGCTTGATGTAGTGAAATGCGTAATACATAGCTTGTTGAAAAGTTTCTCCGACGTTCTTCAAGCCAAAAGGTAATTTTCAATAAGCAAAGGTCCCCGATGGACAAATGAAAGCCGTTTTTGGTTGATCAGCAGGGAGTATTTCAATTTGATTGTAACCAGAAAAACCATCCATGAAGGAAAATATTTCACTGCCAGCACAATCATCAATTATTTGATCGATATAGGGGGTTGGGTAATTGTCTTTTGGACAAGCTCGATTAATATCCCTAGAATCAATACATATTCTTATCGTTCCTTGCTTTTTATTAACAGGAACAATATTCGATACCCAATCCGTTAAAGGAATTGGATATATGAAACCTGCTCAAAGTAATTTCTCAACTTCTACTTTAATAACAACAGCTTTTCGTGGGTGTATCTGACGGAAACGTTGCCAGACAGGTTTAGCATCCGGGTAAGTTTTGATTTCATGGACAACAATTCATGGATCGATTCCTGGCATTTCTTCATATGACCAGGCAAACACGTCACGAAATTCTTGAAATAGGGCTTTATAAGTTTGGATTTATTCGTCCGTACAAGAAGCACCTATATGAATGTTTTCAATAATTCTGAGTTTCACCGAAATGTCAATAGGAATTGTTCGAGAAATATTTCCCAAATTCAATTTAGAATCAAGATGTTGCAATGGATTCTGTGGTTCCTTGACATAATCAATGGTAAAAATAGATGAGAAATCATTTTCAAAATGATCAAGCTCAGGTAAAAACGAAGATCGATGATGAAGATCTTCCCATGGTAAATCATCAACAGATAAAATCTGGTGAATCCGCTCATCAGTATGAACAGTTTCGGAAAAAGTTGTTGACTCTAAGGTTGAGATTGAAAGTGACTCCCCATGGACCACATTCATTGGATCAATTTCGGTTGAACTAGAGTCGGAAAATGATTGTACCGCCTGATATGCAACTTTAAAGGGACTCAAGGGCATTGCATCACCAAATGAGTCCACCTCAGATTCAGAAGGAATGATCCAAGGATCATCAAGAACAATGGTGTATGATGAAATCATATGAGTGGTTGCAAAAGAAGGCGATATGTTCGGAGGGGGAAAGGAAAAAGTTCCTAGAAAACCAAATCCTTAACCAAACCTATCCCAACATCCTTATAAGGGATAGCTGTTTTACCGACATGTTGGATACCTTCAGAAGAGGATGGGTCGGATGAAAAATAATTCAACTGATCTATTGTAACGATCTTTCCATTATGAGGGAATTTAATAAGCCAAAAGACCAATGAAACAACAACAGTCATAGCGTAGGACCAACTACGACCCAAAAGAAGGTTGTAATCTAGAGGGGCATCAACGACTTCCACATCTAGATTAACAGTTTTGCCTTCTACCCCTATAGGAAAATCGTGAAAAATGCCATAAGGATGAAACCGTCAGCCATCAAAAGCCTTTGAAATCATCAGGGATTGGTTAAGTGTCGGAGAACCAAGCAATTTCCAACACGAAATCGACATAATACATGTTGAAGCTCCCTCATCAATCACAGTCCGAAAGCAAGGCCTGTTTTTTACTAACACTGGGATCTGGAAAGCCATTTGATGAGGTAAGAAAGGTGTACTATTTTCTAAATCAAATATTATAAGATTTGAATCTTGAACATCAACAGCTCCTATAGTAGACAAAAGAAATTTACGCTATGCTGGACATGATTGCAGCACCTCCAAAGCCGACATTGCTGAAGGGGCTATAGCTAAATCTTCAACAATGTTATAGTTCTGAGCAGCTCTTGCATGTGGATTGAAAGCTGACTTCCGAAGTATACCTTTAGCAGGCGGTTTAATTACTAAGTCTGGATTAGGTTTCTCGATCTGTAGCGGATCAGAACCAGGAGAAGTTGAAGTTGATGGGTTTGAACTAGAAGATTCTAGTTCCTTACCACCAACAGGATTCTTACTTCCATAATCTTACGATCGTGTCGCAATCCTGACATGGGACATCATCATAATTGGTTCATCTGAGGCATTTGAGGAAGAGCCTATCATCTTACTATCTTGACTAGGAAAAGGATCCTTCAAGACAGTAGGTGTTTGAGAACCTTTGACGATCTTTGAAACCTCAGCTCGATGTGGACAATCTCTTGTAAAGTGCTCCTCATCACAGATGAGACAAGGATAGCGAGGTTTACGTTTCTCGTCAGTAGATTCGGTTTTTTCTGGTTTCTCTTTTGCGTTTTGTTTATTTTTTTTCTTCCCTTTCCTTTTACCGTCGGATTTGGATTTGGTCGTAGAAGATTCTACAACATGAATATCGGCAGGAACTTCAATGGAAGCTTCTCCTGTCAGGGAATCTAGTAAAGTTATGATAGGAGAAGAATTCTTTGCATATTTCTTCTTACTTTTGGTATTAACTGTACCAATGATACCATCAGTGGCATGAGACACTGAAGGAGTTGCAGTTATTTGATTTTGTTTGGGAAGATCGGGGATTTTTTCGTGTAAAGTACCTGACTACGTATAAACAAGGTCAAGGTACTGAGCTTGAGCAATTACTTGCTCTTCAGTAGCTACTCCTGCCTTAGCTACATCCTCAGTGATTTTTGGTAATAAGGATTTAACAAACCATTCTGCCAAAATTTTATCCAGGATATAAACTTTCACTAAACGTTGTTGACGTTGCCATTCATGAATATGGCCTGAAATATATGTAGACGTTGACTGTTTTAATGAATTTAATAATTCCGTGCCATTTTCATATCTGACACGCAACTAAAAATGAGTTAAGAATGAAGTACCTAGCTGACTAAAATTATAAAAAGAGCTTTGTGCCAACTCAATGTACCACTTAGTTGTGAGACCAATTAGAGTGCGTTGAAAAAGTCTTAAACGAATTAAATCATCTATAATGGAATTTGATGCACACCAGAGGTGATAAGTCATCACATGATTCGACGGATCTTCTCCTGGTTTACCCTCAAACTTTGGAATGTCACTGGGCAACTTATTAGGCATTGGCGGCCAGTACGGAAGATAATAAATTGGATCGTTCGTAAGGTGCGACAAGTCGGGTAAATCCAAAGTTGCGATGAATGGCAACTGACAGTTAGGGTCTCGAAAACCTTGGGTCACAAGACCAGCTCTAGGAGGAGGATACCCAGGATAACCTGGAATTGGATTTGCATTTGGAATATTATATCCTCTCGGAAAACCAGGATTAACCAGACCAAACTGGGGTTGTTGAGGTTGAGGTTGTTGATATGTATACCCAGGGTACGGTTGATACTGATAAACTGGGGTTTGCATAGTAGGACCGTATTGATATTGTCCCTGGTACGATTGATAGGTAAATTGAGGTTGACTTGTGACAACCGTACTTGGACTAGGTTGTCCTACAGGCATCTGAATCGAAGTTTCAATTGTAGGTCCAGACTGCGGTAAAGAGGTCTGAGGAGTTGATACAGGAATAGTAGAAACCGGAGATGTCGATACTCCAGAAGTAGGTGGGGTAGATTGAACAGAATCTGCAGTAGTTGTAGCAGTCTTTTGAGGCGGAGTTTGAGGTGAACTAGGCCTAGGCTCATGAACTATACCAGTTGCAGAAGTTTGAATAGTAGATTGGACAGGTTATTGGGTTGAGCCAGAAACCATAGGTTGTCCAGGTTGAGATGACAACTGCACATTGGGTTGCAAAATCAGTTGAGTTTGAGATGGATCCCACACCATATTCATTCCGGGGTAAGGGCCCACAACAGGTTAAGCATATGGAGGACCATAACCAGGTTGAGTTTAAGACTGATAATTGAAAGGTACATTTCTAGTTCCTTGAACAAATGGTTGACCAGAAGGTGGTTGGAAACCTTGAGATTGGTACTGACCTTGAGGTTGATAACCTTGAGGCGCGTACTGAAACTGGGATTGACCTTGAGGTATATATTGATACTCGGGTTGACCTTGAGGAACATACTGTGCCTGGGGTTGACCCTGAGGCATGTATTGTCCCGAAGGTATGTACTAACCTTGGGGTTGCCCCCGAGGCGGTATTTGACTTCCTTGAGGTTGCCCCCCAACCGGTATTTGACTGCCTTGAGGTTGCTCCCCAGGTGGTATTTGACTACCTTGAGGTTGTGGATTTGGAATAGCACCAGACATCATAAGAATTTCTTCTACACTCAACGGTGGAGTTCCGTTATGACTAGTTGATACCCTATGTTCGATGGATTGACGAGACGCTCCTGAAAAAGTACCAGAAATTGACTGATACCTAGAACGAACAGAAGGACCGCCATATAAAAATGTTTCTAGATTTTGGGAAAACATGGACGACCTTGACATATTTGAAGGAGGATAATAACCTCTGGGCGTAGGATGAAAGGGAATACGAGGTGGTGAAGCAACGAGACCCGGATTTTCTAAAACGTTCATCAAAGATATGCACCAAGTGTCACTTCAAAAGAACTGTAAAAGATAGATTCACGCTCCCTAAGTTCTAAAGTAGGTTGATTTTCAGGAAGAGATATATATTCGTCTGGACTAACCAATTCTTCAATAGCAATGAGTCCAAAGGAAGATTCTGGGTAATAACACTTCCTACCCTGGGTGAACCAGGACCACTAGAAACTAGAGAAGAAAATCTTGAGGATGGAGTAGTAGCAAGTTCAGTTTCAGGTTCAGAAATTTCAGGTTCCTCAACTAATTCACCAGTAGACGAAAAACTGCTAGTAAGCTCAGAAACCGAAAGTGGTTCAGAAGTATACTCTATTGTTGGAACTTGACAATCAGCGTGAATAATTAAAGATGATTCTCTGGTCTCTGGTGACCCAACTCTACTTTCACTAGGTGTGACAAGAGCTCTTAGCCCTTCAAGCTGACTTGGTGTATATTTGGGAGGCTGCCCCAGAAGTCTACGGGATTGTCTCGGTAATTCAGCCACGATTAATTAATTAATTACTTCACACGAAAAAAAAGAAAATCTCAAGAAAACCACCTAAAGTATTTAAAGAATCAAACAATTGAATCACACACCTAACAATCTAAGAGTTCAAACCACACACAAATAGTATTTTTCCATACCGAAAACACTAGTTGGTGATGAAATCCAACCTCGCAGAATTCGATACAGAATGACAGTTGGAACAGTTACCCCAACAATCTGCTTAATGAAATAGATTGGCACAAGTTTCTCCACAAAACTGTCTTGAGTGAAGATAACCCCCCGGACAGTCCAAGTGAGTCTAATCCACATCTGCTCTAGGTACAGTGGGATTTTCCCTCCACCATCACCTTAGGAAAGAATCCTATAGACAATGGCCACTAAGATAACCAACAGAGACAAATATACCTGGGGGAACTGTCTATGATCCAATACACATGCAAGGGCAAAGTAACAAAGCTAAATACCCTTGAAGGCTCCTTGACATAATCCAAGGTTTACCAACAAGTGACCCCAGGCTCCTCGACATTGGTCAATCCGAGGTTTACCGTTTTTAATACATGAATATCTTCTATCGTTCCCAAAGAGGAAGGATTGATTACCTCACTAGTTCAGATATGATCTCATGCTTCTCCTTTAAGAGAAGCTTTCCCAGAGCATAGATGTAACAATTGGAATTTTTTCCTACCGCAAGATCGACTGCTTGTTTGTTTAAACTATCTTGGAGAGTTAATTACTGCCTACTCCAATATACTAGCCTAAGCTATGTTGGTGAATAAGAGCCCTAGAAAAAAAAAGATTGCTAGATGAATTTTAATTAAGCGTTAATTTTATTGGTTGTTTCTTAAGTCAAAAAGTATGGAGATTAAACTTTGTGATGTGAAGACTCGACTCCAAAACGCTAAAAAATACACCTAAGATGATAAACAATTCTTTTCTTTTTCAATGAATTTCTAGCTAAAGGAAGAGTTGAGAATGCAATTTCTTGAAAACAAAACTTTCCTCCAACATATAAATGAAAAGTTTTTTTTTTTTTCCTTTTCCAATACACTCAAACAAAGCTACTAATTATGCTCATGAAATAAATCCCTTTTCGTTTCAACACTGAAACTACAGAAATCAGTTCTTTCAAAAGAGAAACTAGAATTTCTAGAAAACACACTCAAAACTATGAAAAAACAAATATTGAGATCTAACTTCTAAAAACTAATTGAAATAAAATCCTGAAATGTTTTTGAGGATATTTTTACTTAGTCAGCAAACTAAGAATTAAACCGTTCAGAAAAAACAAATCAATCAAAAACACCCAGCTATGTTTTTTATAAGAAATGAAATTCACAACTTATGATCAAGTTCATTCAAAGTTTTGCAAAGAGAAACAAAATCTATTTCTCATCAAATGAATATCTCACAAACCAGCCAGACTTTTCAAGAAGACAAAAGATTCCAGGGTGATCTAAGGTCTCTTAGGCTTCTAAGCCTCAAGTCACTACAAAGACTGAATGAAGACCAATCCAAACATGCAAAAACTTCTAGAAATTCATCCAAAACACAATAACAATGGAACTTAATTATGAGAAACGTTTGACAGGATATATGTAGGTATGGGCGGAGAATAAAAGTAATAAAAAGAGCCTAAACGAAACTAGACGAAAAGATCTAAGATTTTCAAAAATTTTGACAGGGTCCGCAGGCCCCCAGTAGAACCAGGTGCGGTGTCACTATGTGTAGTAAAGTAACAGTGTGGAAAGGCCCGCACTGTAACTCAAACAGAACATGCGGTCCTCATAAAAATTTATAAAAAACAAAAAATCAATCCAGGACTTACAGACTACCCAATTCCACACACATCAAGCAAAAACCATAAACAAAAAATCAAGTTTCGCAAACCAAAGATAAAGGAGAATTAAACAATCAAATCCTGTCCCCAGTGGAGTCCTGCTAACAACCTGCAAAAACCTTAGCCTTTGATAATCTTTTCTGGTTTAATATCCAAATAATATTCTTGTAATTCCGTGACCTAATTCGCCCTTTTTTCCTCCCAATTCCCTTTGAACTAGTAACTGTCTTACTGTTGAAAAAGGGACTATAACTTTCATGTGAGCCTTTAAGAGAAAGGGCCTAAAGTGTTTAATGGCTTTGTATACAACAAAGGCTTGCTTTTCAACTTTGGAGTAATTAATTTTAGCACCTTGAAGATTTGAACTATAAAATGAAATTGGTGCTTCCAGGTTTTGATCATTGATTTGTGTCAGCATTGCTGCATAAGATGAATCAGATGCAAGAATATATAAAATGAAATGATTTGAAAAATCAGGGGTGTTTAATGCAGGAGAATTTATGATTGCTTGTTTTATTGAATTAAAAGCCTCCCTTTCTATATGCCCCCATTTAAACACTACGTTTTTCTTGATCATGGTTTGTAATGGTAAAACAATCTGGAACAAATCTGAAACAAATATTTTTACAAAATTAATTTGACCTAAAAATGATTGCATTGTTTTTTTATTATGTGGAAATGGGATCATAAATCTCTTTGATTCTATCTGGGTCAATATAAATACTATCTTTTGAAACAATGAATCCCAATAGTTTAGCTTGGTCAAGAGAAAAAAATGACTTTTTAAGATTGAGTGAAATTCCATACCTTTTGCAGCATTCAAAGATTTGTTTCAGATCATGTAAATGATTTGATCTTTTCTTAGAGAAGACAGTAATGTCATCCAAATAGACAACTACTGATTTATTGATTAAACCTTTGAATGCTATGTCCATCTCTCTTTGGAATGTAGCTCCAACATTAATTAATCTGAAAGGCATTTTTTGATAGGCATAAGTTCCCCACTTAGTTCTGAAAGTAGTCTTAAGTCTGTCATTGGGGTGCACCAAAATTTGGTTATTCCATAAAAACCATCTAAGAAAGACATTAATTCAGAACCAGATACTGAATGGAGAGTTTGTTCCATTGTTGGTAAAGGGAATTTATCCTTTTGACTCGCTTTATTAAGATTTATGAAATCAATACAAATTCTAATGTCACCATTTTTCTTTCTTACTAGCACCATGTTGGACACCCAATTTTAATGTCTAACGGGAAAAATTATCTTATCTTTCAAGAGTTTGTTTAACTCAGCTTTTATTTGACTCTCGAGGTTAGGATGAATTTTTCTTAATTTTTGTTGTACTGGTTTTTCTTCAGATATCATTGGAATTGTATGCTGTATGATAGATATATCGTATGTTTTCAAATCATCATATTTCCAAACAAAGACATTTTTATATCTATGCAATAATTTGATAAATGCATTTCTTTATTCTGAAGTAAGTCCTAATCCCAAATTGATGTTTTGTGTCTTGTCCTCTGTACCAAGGTTTATTAATTCAAATCTCAAAGTAGAACTTTGAAGCTTTGAATTAGTAACATGTTTAAACCTATCTTTGATGTCAAAAAGATCTTCAAGTTTGACCATTGGTTTAGTTATTGAGTTTTCTTCAAGTTTTTCCTTCATTTGAAGATCATGTTGACTTTCATCAATAATTTGATCATCATATGACTTATCAGAAGTTAATAAATTTACAATGTCATCATCATGATTGAATACTCACCAATTTGTGACATTAACGGGTCTGAAAATTAACTCTACTGAAGATCTATTGGGATTGTAATCTTCGGATGGAAGGAACTTAGAAGCAACATTGGCTAGTAAATCTGTTGCTACATTCTGATACCTAGGAATGGGAGAAATATTAAATGCTAGAAAATGAGATACAAGGTCTTGTACCAAGGATTGATAATGTTTAAGGTGACTAGAAAGACAATGTATAGTATTTCTGACTTGTTTTATAACAATTTCAGAGTCACCAAACGCCTTCAAATATTGTACCATAAGACTAATTTTTTTATAAAGTCCTTGAATCAAGGCTTCATATTCAACAGTATTGTTTGTGCACTCAATTTCTAATCTACATGATAGCATGGTCTTTTCTCCCTCAAGACTAACTAAAATACATCCCGCTCTTGCACCTTCATTAGATTTAGACCCATCAAAATATAATGACCAAAATAAAGGTTTATCTACAGTTTTATTTACAGTTTCCTCAGCAATTTTAACACACCTTGACAAATCTGTTTGGGAAAAATTTTCGATTTGAGATGTGAAACTATTAATTGAGAAAGGTGATGATTGAGTATTAAAATTTCAAAGAATGATTCAGATAAGTAGTTAGCAAGAATGTTATTGTTGAATGCTATAGGCTGGTTTTCTTGTCCAAATTCAGTTACAATATGAGTCATATGTTTCTCCCGTTCAATCTTAATCTGATTTGGCTTTCCTTTATAGGGCAGCCACATGTGAGACCAATCGGTAGAAATGTAACCATGAAGTTTCTCAGAGCAGTCTCTACTTAAAATCAAACCATAGAACTCAGGAATGTCAGCAATTAATATATCAATTCTTTGAACCACTCTTGGATTAGCTGATAACCTAATGGTAGCCGAGTTGATTTCTCCTAATACTTGAACCTTAGTTCTATCCAACGGGACAATATGCACTGCAGACTTTTGGGGCTCAATATTCAGTTTAGAACAAACCAAGGCAAACATTATATTGGATGAAGCCCCTGAGTCTATCAAACAATTGTGCAGATTTCTATTATAAATCTCGTAGGTCAAGAGAAAAGGAGGAGTATGGGAATTTGATCTATCTCCGATTAGAATAGCATCAATAGCTTCTACTCTACCAGGTGGTGTTTTACCTGTCTCATTAGCAGCTTTGGACATTAGAGCATTTGGAAGTGGAGAAGATGGTACTGCATCTAATTCCTTGAACAACAATTTTTGTTGATGTTTGAGTTTAATAAGCTCAAACATAGTGATATTTGCTTTCATTTTCTTCATGTCTTCAATGATGTTGTAATCCATAGAGTCTGTAACTACTAATGTTTTAGATGCTGAAGGTGGATTGGAAGCTGATGGTTGATTTTGAGTAGGTGTCGCTACAGATTTATTTGTGGGAGCCTTTTCTTTAGTAGTAGTACCCATGTTCCTTTTCTTCTAAGTTACTTGAACAGGTTGTGGAGTGCCTTTACTCTTGGTACTTACTGGGAAAGTTTCCTGTTCATTTTTAGTATCAGAATTGGGCAAAATGAAGTCCCACATCGCATGACATTCTACAGCTACCTCTTCTTCAGTTTCTTCAGATGATAAGACTGTATCTTCTTCTTCATCGTCCTCAGGATCTAACTCTACATTGGATATAGCATTAGGGGGTCTCTATTCTGGTTTCTTAAAGTTTCTAAATGTCTTCTTAGTTGAAGTCTCAACTACTTGTTTCTTGATTTCTATCATTTCATTTGACATAGTTTTTAGAACTTTTTGGAGACCTTCCATATCATATGGATCTTTAGCCATTTTCTTCTTTGAATCATCTTTTAAGGAGACTTTTTTAGATTTTCTATATTCAAGAGCAACTTTCGTTTCTAAGGCGATGATACGTTTTTCCACAGTAAGTGCCTCTTTCATATTTTTTTCTAGAGTAGTTTTTGCAGCTCTATCTACAAAGATTGCTATGTTTGAAGGTAAAGTTGTTATATACCATTCACTTCTAACTTGTTCACTAGGTTTATAGGTAGTAGGAATCTTATTTAAGAGTTTATTAAATCGTGAATTGAACAATTTTATAGGCTCTCTAGATTCTGTTCTAAGATTTGAAAGATCATTGATTAAGGTTGCTACAGATCTGTCATCACTGTATTTAGTTAAGAACTGTTCTTGAAAAATATTCCAACTAGTAATGGATCCTGATGGTAGGGAAAAATACTAAGACCCGGCTGATCCTTGTAGGGTATAAGGGAAAAGTCTGACAACCACATCTTCCTTAGTAACTCCTTTTACGTTGACTGACAACATAAAATTGTTTATGTGTTCATCTGCCTGTATGCCTGCATCTGGATTGAATTTTGGCAACCATTTTTTAGGATGGGCTGGCAATGGGTCCAAAGGTACATGCATGGTGACTGCACCATGATTGTTCCATGGGTTCTATGCCATTATTAAGCTACTAATGGATGATAGCACGAATGAAGTTCCAGATGGTTGGGAAGGAGCAGATATTGAAGTTTGAGATGGTTTTGAAACATATGTTGAGGTTCTAGTACCTTGTTGAACGACAATCTAGAGTGAAGGAGTGGATGGTTGACTTTGAAATGGAGAAGATGAAATGGATGATGATGATGAGAAAATTTCACTATCAGACCCTTCAGTTGTCTTCCTTGCCCTTTTCCTTTTAGGCAAAGGTAACTCAATAGGTTCAATACCAAGCTTTTCACTCTAAATTCTGATGAAGGGGTGAGAAGGAACGAATTGTGAAGTCACGCTGCCTTGAGATAACTCAAATTTCTGTAGTGATAATGGGAATCCTTGAAGTTTTTGGATTAGAGACTGTACTTCAGGAGATTCTAAAGTCAATTTATCTGATATGTTATGGGGTTGAGCAGTGGTTGTTGTCACTTCAACTTCTCACTTGAAAACTGGAGTTTCAGCATGCGAGGGAGAAGTCAGAGGTGAGGTGGAGGGGGATTTACTCTCAGAATGGATTACAGATTTTAGTTTTCTCGCCATTCACAGTTCAAGCCCTCCTTCTAGTGCCAAAAATGTTGAAGTATCAAAAATCGTTGCATCAACATTGGGGAAAACCACCCGGTCCGAACCTTAAATGTAGTGCCTTTTCCGTTTGCTGTGGTGGCTCTGACTGGATATTATGGGACCAGTTTCCCAATGATTTATAAATGGGATGGATAAGTGATCGATTTTCTATTATCTAATGGGGATGATGGATGATTTATTCTAAAATGCTACAATATAAGTAACTAATCTATCCCCGGAAGTCTTTCTCTTAGTGAAATTCTTGATGATTCTTATTGACAAGTAGGAATATAGATGAATCTACTTATAAACAAAAATATTTATTCATATGATAATTACTTTGTTCAAGTAGTTGAACA
Organism: Pinus taeda; assembly: GCA_000404065.3. NCBI lineage: Eukaryota > Viridiplantae > Streptophyta > Pinopsida > Pinales > Pinaceae > Pinus > Pinus taeda. Next base: position 35,748 of record APFE031007647.1, on the reverse strand, counting down.
AAGTAATAATTAAAACATTATCACACTAATTTTTATATATCATTGACATACACATGTATGAAAAATAACAACACTTAAACATTCAATAGTGATAAGTCAAAGAATTGTTGTAAAAGCACATATATATATCAATAATAGCAAAATAAATAAATGTTGATTCACATAAAAGCATGAAGCAAAAACATATATAGTAGTACCATATCTGTTTGAGTCTCCTCTGATATGAATTGCATTCAGATCCCACCTTTCAATTTGGAAATTCTTTTACGGGAAGCAATAATGCATATCACATAAAAGTATTCTTCATCAAAACTCAGAATTTTGGTCTAGTTTTTATAAGAATAAATATATCGGAAGCACAGTAGTGCAACTTCCGATCCAAGTCTTAATACAAAAATTTGAGGACCCTTTCTAAAAACATGAAAGGGTCTATAAATACTATTAAACTAACAAACTATGAAATAAATGTTCTATGTGCTGGTATAACCAAATCACAAAAATTGTGAGAATCTTCTCAACATAGGCATGCTACAGTCCGTCAAAATGGTTCACTGTTTTGGATGACTATCTCGTGACTTGATTTGGCAAATGGAGAGCATCGGTTGCAGTTTTGGTGGATGACTCTTGCACGAATGTAACTGGGCAGTGTATGTGGCATCAATAATTTCGAGAATCATATGACCGATTGCATCGGTAAGGCATTTCATCATTGCTCGCTGACTATGTGGTTTAACAAGAAAGAAACAAAAGGTTTCCCATGTTAAATTTTGAATTCCTGCGATTAATCTTTCCCTCTACTCTAGCCCCTGTTTCCATGTCTTTTCTAATGTTTTCACTAATGGAAGTTTCCCTGGAGAACACTCTGCAGATAAATTTGATAAATGAAGAGTATCCTTAATTAATTCCACTAGATTGTTTGTTGCCGATCTACATCTTGATGTCTCTCTTTCTGCCTTCATAAGTTGAGATTACCATTCAGGAAATAGGGTTTCTTTATGTGATTCCATAATTTGTGATAGATTAGGATCTTTTCCTTCTTCGGTTTCTTGCCAAGAGAGAAAATCTGTTAATCTTTGATCTTCTTGCTCCAATTTTAGTCTCACATCAACTGATTTATCAATCATAGATGATGAAATTTCACATAGAGGAAGAACGAGTGAGATATTATGACACAATAAGCTCAATTGTTTAGATAAGGCCTTGGTGATTTACAGAGCCTCCGATCTGAATTCTCCCACTTGGGGATATTATTTAAATCTTTCTATCTGGAGTGATCGTTGAGTGATCTGCTCTTCCTTAGATTTCTTCAACTGTTCATTAAATGATTTCAATTTGCTCAATGCTTGGGATAATTCTTGTTGCTTATGAATTGCATGTTGATCAATCCTTTGTTTTTCTTTGAGGAATTACTCGTTCAATTGATCATTTGACTGCCTCTGGGCTGCCAACTGATGTTCCAACTACTCTATCTTCTACTACTTCTCTTGTCCCTGTGTTTCCAGCAAAATAATTGCTTGGTCCTTTTCTTTAAGCAAGTTACTTACCTCTGATGCTTTGTCCATTGTAGCTGTTGTGTATGCTCCAACATACTAAGAGAGTTTAGTGAGATCATCAGAAGGGTTAACTTCTTCTCTCCACACCACGTTTGTTATCTCCATTTGTGAAGTCAAAAGAGGAGATTGATCAATTTTCTTCTTTTTCCTTTGTCTTTTGACTACAGCCCTATGCTTAGGGCTGTAGAAGAAATCCAGTGGTGCTATTTCTTCAACATGTAAGACAATTTCATCAGAGGGGTTTTCGAGGATTATTTCTACATCCTTTTGAGTTATGTGTGGGTTGCTAGTTCCTTTAGTCAGAACTATATTGATCATTGATTTCTGACTAGTTGTCACCACAGGTGTGCTGAATCCTTGTAGACTTTCAGTATTACTGATGACAGAGTCAAATTGTTGCCATTCTCTGATCAGTTTAGGGTCAACATAAATGCTTGATTCAATGAGTTCACCACTTTTTCCTTGTCCTTGCTCCTGCTCTAGCAATATTTCCTTTACAGGGATCTTCTCCACTACAAGAGTCTTATCTGCAGCTTTCTGTTCACTTTAAATTTGTGGTTGAGCTGTCAGGGTTGTGGCTAATAGGTTCAAAGGTAGAGTTTCGAACCTCTGGTCTCTGAGCCTATTGAATGTTTCTAACCCCTCTTCTTCATACATGATCCTAGCCAATCCTTTAGCCTAAAAAAATGTATCGGCTGAAGCAAATAAATCATCAAATTCATCCGCTTCATGATTGAGTTTAGCAAGTTTAGCTTGATCGGTAACATTATGGGCAACCTTCCTTGGGTCATATTCCCTGTTCGGAATGGTGGCAAGATTCAACATCTGAATCTTCTTTGCCTCTTTCTTTGCATGCTTGTAGTCATGTAAGGTGAAAATGCCACATCGTAGGGGAAATATAGGCCACATTTGTTTCTTGGAATCCATAAGGGTTCTTGATGTCCCTTCGACTGTTATCTGATATGCCAATTCCCAGGCTAACAATTTATTGGGAACATAAAGAGGGAGAACATGGGGTTTAGTGAGACTGCCAAAAAGCCTCACATAGGTAAATTTCGCCTCTCCGAACGAGCTACCTACTGTTGTCAGGTCAACTTCTACCTCTTGAGATATCCTGGGGGCAGGCTTATTGAAAATAGAATAATATACAGGTAAAACAAAACCATTGAAAATTATGTATAGGTGATTTTGATAGTGTGCCTTCCACAACTGTTTGTGGTAAATGTGAATAGGATTCGGATCTTCGGAAGTCCACTTCCATCCGAGTATCAGGTATTCAAAATTAAAACAAATAATATCCAGAATATATGCATTGTAGTAGAAAGGCAGAATGATCAAAGAAGTTGTATATGCTTTCCTTCTGTACTCTAATATCTCAGTGGCTAGCCTATCAGACAAAATATTTTCCCAATCCATGACATAACCATTAATCGCAACTTCCATTAATGGGACCATTTCTATAGTGAATTTGGCAGAATCATGTTGTCCCCATAGTCTACACATAATAGGTCCAGCATAGCAATAAGGAGAAGCTAATGAGTCGACATAATACTTACCCGATGACTTGTGCTTGTGTTTCTCCGGGAAATGCCTCCAGTGCTTGATCGTGTCCGAGTCTAAGTCGTTTTCCTTTGCAAATTCTTCCAGGAATGCCTTGTTATATCATTTGTCGGGGGGAGGTATATGGTACATTTGCTTGAGATCTTCAGGCTTGAATGAGCTGAATATCCTTCCATCATCCATGGAAAATGTTCTATCTGAAGTTGGGATTTTCTCAACAACCCATCTAACCACATTAGTATATGGAAAAATTTTGGCACGCACTACTATCCTGTGAAGGTATGAACAGGCCAATTCTTTGAGAGTACCCTCTGACTTGTTGGTTGAATTGGTTGTGGCTTCCTCATCTAATTCTTCAGGCTCCTCTGCTTCTATCAAATTATAAATTTTTTCCCAGCTAGCATTTCCTAGACCGAGACATGTTGTGTCTGATATTAATCCGTTCTTGCTCGGTCCTAGTTCTTTGGCCACAGGAATTGCTTTGGTATTTTTAGGTTTCTTCCCCATCTTCTCTAGATTCATAGGTTTGAAGAAACACTGCACAGAAAATTTCAAACCATAACACAAAGATATCGCTGCTAAAACCCAATATAAAAATGAACAAAATTATGGTGATTAACATATGATAAATAAGATGTAATTAAGAATTACCATGGATGAAATATTTTAAAGGACTTATTCTTAATTGTAAAATTTAATAGCCGTTTGATCCGCCAATCATGGTAAATAAGTACCATAAATACCCATCTCTTCGATCATATAAATGATTATTTCAAGCGTGTCTTCGGATTTTCTCATTCGGTGATCGGCGATAAATCGTAAAATGCAATCAGGAGTTTCAAAGGGAAAGGGTTAGTGACTTGTAATGAATATCTCCGATTGCCGAAAAGTAATATTATAATGGAGTGGAGTATTACACATACAAATCAGTCTAGCGTATGTTTTTTCTCTTGAGATGCGCGCCATAATTCATTGATCACAATCGGGATTTGGCTTGCACTTTTCTCCCTTTGTCATTTGATATCACCGATTGCCGATTGCGATTTCCATTATCGCATTGGAAAATTTGATGAGGCTTTTACGTATGTCCCTTTATCATTGACATCGCCGATTGCCGATTGCAATTTCCTTAATTGGATTGGAGGATTTTAAGAGGCTTTGTCTGTGCGTGTCCTTTTATCATTGCGATATGCGATGTCTGATCTCTTTATCGCAAATGTGGAATTATTTATAACATTTCAAAGGAACAATTTGTTTTTTATCAAAAGGCTTTATAAAATGATTTATTTACATTGGGCCTTTAATAAAAAATTTCTTGTAATGAGGTCAATACAAATTTTATTTATTAACTCACAAATCTAACTAAGTTTATTTGAAAAGGGACCCATTTCTTATTGAAAGTTTTGTGTAATTTTTTTATAGAAATGGGGGGTTTTTGTATATCACAACATGTTCAAACAACGGAAGATCGCATCGAGCATCAACAACAAGTTCTCCATCTTTTAAATGATAACTTGACTCTGGCAGAAAATCGAATGAAACAATATGCATATTAGCATTGGAGAGAAAGAAGCTTTAATGTAGGTGATTGGGTATTGTAACAGCTACGACCATACAAAAGAATGTCCCTAAAGCAAGCTAATAAGGATAATAAGTTATCACCCAATTACTATGATACTTACAAGGTGTTGCAATATATTGATACTATGACATACAAATTGGAGCTGCCTGCATCTTGCTGAGTACACCCAGGTTTCCATGTTTCATGCTTGAAGAAGATTATTGGTGATAATATCTCAGTTCAAACAATATTTCCAAAAGTTGAAAAGGAAATAAAAATCATATTGGATCCTAAAGTAGTCACATAATCAAGAAATTGGCAGATACAAAATTGATTAATTTCATAATATCTCATTATGTTGAAGAACTTACCAGCTGAAGAATCCATAAGAGAGGATCAAAATTTTATACAAAAGCATCTAGAACTACTCAAGCATTGAAGACGACACTTTTTTGAAAGAGAGGAATGTGTTAGGTCCCTATAATACTAGTGTGGCCTATGTAGCCCCCCCCAACCCCCCTCCACCCATATTGCTATTATTGTGCCCCATAGAAGCCCACTATTGTTATTGTTGAGCCCTTACATTATTATTGTTATGTAGGCCCTGGTTATATTTTGACCCTTTAGGATCCTATTTATACCAAGGAGGTATTGTCATTTGTGTCATCCAATAATTATTCATTTATGTGACGGAAAGGTGGTTTCCCCCTGAAGAGGATAATTTTCAAGTCATTGATATATCTTTTCTTCTATTTTGTGATCTAGTTACATAACATTGATGCAGTTATTCGACTTGTTTGTTTGTTTGTGTGTGTGTTTGTGTGTGTGTGTGTGTGTGTGTGTGTATTACATTTTTTTGTTCATGTTTATGTACTTAATTTATATGTTGGTGTTAATGTATATATTGTTTGGTAAAGTTAGATATGTTCATTTAATATGCTTGTAGATAGATGTGTATTTTATAGTAGTTATTTGAAAATATGAGGTATATTTGAGGATGTGTGTGGTGATGATGTTAGACAATGTTTGTGTTTTGTTATATGTGATCACGATGATGATGGCATGTTAGATTATTAGATTTGTGTGCTAGCTAATAACGTGTATATGTGCTAGAGGTGTATATAATTCGATGATGTTAGTGAATTTGAATGTGTATTTTAGATGATGTTTATTTTTGTTAGATAGTTCACATTATGTTATTTATTTTTATGAAATCATATTTATTATAGATTATGTATTAGTGAACTTATATCAAAATTATATATATGAAATTACATGAAAAATGACTTACATTAAATAAAAAATGCAAAGATATTTTTATAAATTACAAAGTTTAATATGGATGAAACTATAGTTGTAAAATTACCATAAATATTATTCTATTGCATAGATAGTTCATACATATTCATTCTAGTTAAATTCTTATTCAAATAAGGGTTGTGAGTAGCATGGTCCATGATTATAGAAAACTTATAATAAAAAAAGTGTTTGTAAAACATGTCTAAAAAATAGTCACTGCAAAACAAATTCAATTTTACACAATTAAATTGTACAAACCTCTAAGAAAAACTACCTTTCTAGTCATAGCCAAGCTAAATATCACAAAGACCTATACATATAATACAAGATCTAGACAATATCTAATTAATATTTCAAAATAATTTTCAAAACTTATATTGCAACATGTAATCATTAAATAAAAATTTCAAAATATTTATATTACAATTAAAATATATAATTGATTCGTCTATAAAATCAATTATAATGAAAAAAACATTGTTATAATGTATTGGATTATAAAATTAACATTACAATTAATTTGATTTTGTAAATTTAATAAATTAAGGTTTTCTTTATTATTAATAATTATGAATGGTAATCATTAAAAAAAATTTATTAATTATAATTATATTAAAAATAAATTTTTAATTAATATGTATTTAATTTTTAATTATAAATAATTTTTAATTACCAATGTTTAATTAGTAACAAGAAAATACAATCATTAAACTATTATCAATAATATCTATTTAAGAATATAAAATAAATCTTTTAAGTCTATTTATAAAATTCAATCTATTGTTAAATTTAAAAATTTAACTCATAATTGTTTATAATTAATTTAGATTTAATATAATTTAAAATATTCTATTTTAATAAAATTTAATTTATCGCTAAAGTTATCAGAGTTTCAAGAAATTTGAATTTAATATTTATAGCAACTCTTACCAATATAAATTTAAATTTAATATCTTACCAATGATATATAATGCGAATAAGATGAATAAAAACAATATAATTAGCATGGAATCTATTAGCATGAGATATTTTTAGATGTGATCATGATGATGATGCCATGTTAAATTATTAGTTTTGCGTGCTAGCTAATTAAATCGTAAGGCATTCCCCTATGAAAAGAACTTCCCTCTTCTCCATCTATCATAACCATGACCCGTTAGATTATATGCTAGACGACTGGAAGGCGTTTATTCGTTGGATCATGCGAAGGTAGTTTGGAAAGGAGTTATTAAACCCTAACCCATCACTCCTGAACAATTTTGATTTCACATCTTCGATTGTAGGCAACTGAGGCTCATAGGGGGTCTTCTATTCCTCCCAAACAGTTTTGACTTCGCGTCGTCAGGAACAATTTCGATTTCGCCTCATCGATTGCAAGCAGTAGGGAGCAAGGTAAACCCTTTCCACAACAGAGAGCTCAACAATGCTACCAAAGAATTCAACGCGGCTAGAGTTGCGGGTTATGTTGCATTTGGAATAGTTTATAAAGGGATTCTTCCTAATGATGGAGCTTTGGTGGCAATGAAGAGATATACTTGCAATAACGAAGGGAAATATGTATTTCTTGTAGAGATCTCAATCATAGGATGCCTTAGTCATCGAAACCTAGTCCATCTGCAAGGATGGTGTCATGAGAAATGAGAGATTCTTTTGGTCTATGATTACATGTCGAATAGTAGCTTGGATAAGATCATTTTTCAAGACGGTGGAGGACCGGTGCAATCATGGGGAAATAGATGTAAGATAGTGATGGTGGTTGCATCTGCATTGACATATTTACATGGCGGATGGGAGAAACAGGTGGTTCACAGAGATGTTAAGTCCAGTAATATAATGTTAGATGGAACTTTCAATGCTAGGATATTTTGGGCTTGATTAGCTTGTAGAGCACAATAAGAGACCTGATGCAACCTTAACAATAGGAACAATGGGGTACCTTATTCTTGAGTATTTATTCTCGGGAAAGGCCTTAGACAAAACACACGTCTTTAGATTCGGGGAAATTGTTTTGGAACTTTCTTGTGGAAGAAGAGCTATTGAGGCAGATACACGACCTGGAGAGAGCAATTTTGTTGATTGGGTTTGGGATTTGCATAGAGATGGGAAGCTTCTTGAGGCCTTAGACATAAGATTGAGAGGAAATTTTCATGAGAACGAAATGAGAAGAATGCTGCTGGTTGGAATTCTCTGTTAACATCTTGATCCTCCAGCTAGACCAACAATGATGCAGGTATTTCATATTTTGAGTGGAGAAGCTCCATTTCCTCATGTTCCTCAACACAAGCCTAGCATGCCATTTCATTCTAACCTTCTTCTAAGTCTTCAGGAGTTTGTCTCTGATTGTGATCAAAGGTAGGTTTCCATTTCCTCTACAAGCATCAACGACTATTCTTGAATGTGATTGATAATCTTTTGGAGTTTAGTCATTTCATTTTTCATTCCCTTAATATGTCATCTCTTCTTTCTTTCTTTGGAATTGAAAAGTGCATGTATTACAAGAAACTGGGTCATCAATTGAATTAAGAATTTCGTTGCTCAAAGCTTGATGATATTGATGCACATATATTCTCCATTCAATACAGTCTCACCTACCGACTTATTAAGGGAAACTAAATCCAAATTCATTTGGTGATTCCAAAGAGAGATGTAAAGTCTCCAAAATCACTGACTCTCAGATATGTGTACTACGCAAATTTTTTGAACAGATACATTTCCCATTTTGACAAATAAAATCTGATTTTATGTATCAAAAAATGGTTGAATTAGCCCCAAGTGTTAGCTCAATTGGTCAAATAAGTGTCGCGCTGTTTGGGAGGTCACAGGGTCAATTCTCCTCGAAGCCCTTGGGGTTAGGCCTAGCTATTTTCAGCGGGGTTTGATACCCTTGATCAAGCTCAGATATTTCCATGTATGTAGTGACCACGGGTGTCTGTGAACCACACATGAAAAAAAAATGGTTGAGTTTCTGAAAAAATGTTTGTAATGATATTTAGTTTCATTTCTTACAAGACAGTACAACAAAAATAAAAATAAAAGCCATCTGCATGCATTTATATTTTGAGTATGTACCTCACCGGTAGCAGTGAACACCTTTAACTTCTTAAGAATTAGCTACACAGGTTCATGCACAAATTGTTGAACTTGGAATTTTATTGGAGAATTTGAATGCCACCTACAAGAAAAGCACATTAGATTTCAATATGTCTGATCCTGAAAATATTATTGACATATGCTTGAGAACATGTTGTCAAAAACTACAGAGGCTCTACCTACTAGATTGTGATTCTTTCCATTAATACTTGAGTGAAACTAAAAATTATTCATAGCTAGGACCATATTTTCATTTTTTTCACAACAAATTGTTACTTGAAAATTTTCTGTGATGCGCAAAATTTCTGAGGTCTGTGAAAGGATTGTTCCCTCTTTGAGGAAAAGGATTCAACAGGAACAAAATATTATTATTATAAGTAAATTTTGTTCCGGATTAACCACCCTTGCAATTTCACATCTAGAAAATGGTATACATTCCATTTTGCGGGTATAAATCTTATACACACTGGCAATTATGGTGGTGACAAAATGTTGTCCCATTTGTTTTGCAATCACTGGTCTTCCAGAGGAATCTCATAGATTGCAAGAACAGTAATCAAAAAAATATTTCCCAAGTTCTTGTATGTGATCAGAAATTTACAATATTAAATTGGGAAGTTGGTTCTATCTGTTACTAAGAATGTAATGCAAGGCTAGCAGATTTTGGGCTTGCTTGGCTTATAGAGCACAATAAGAGCCATGATCCAACTTTAATAGCAGGAACAATGGGGTACCATTCTCCTGAGTATTTATTCTCAGGAAAGGGCTCAAACAAAATGAATGTCTTCATCTTTGGGATAGTCGTTTTGGAAGTTTCTTATGAAAGAAGAGCTATTGAGGCAGATACATGACCTGGACAGAGAAATTTGGTTGATTGGGTTTGGGGTTTCCAGAGATATGGGAAGCTTCTTGAGGCCTCATGCTTAATATTCATAGGAAACTTTGATGAGAATGAAAATGAGAATAATGTTATTGGTTGGACTTCTCTGTTCACATCCCGATCTTGGAGCTAGACTCACAATGATGCAGATATTGCAGATTTTGAGTGGTGAAGCTCAAGTTCCTCATGTTCCTCGTGGAAAGCCTAACATGTCATTTCTTTCTAACCTTCCTCTGAGTCTTCAAGAGGTTGTCTCTAAGAGTCATGTTTCAAATTCCTCCATGAGCATCAAGAACTATTCTTGAATGTGACTGATAATCTTTCAAAGTTCAGTCAATTGATTTTCCATTCCCCTAAATTGTCATCTCTTCTTTCCTTCTCTAGAATACAGAAGTTCCTGTATTACAAGAAATTGGGTCATCAATTGCATTAAGAAGCAAGCTGGTCAAAGCTTTATGATAATACCACATTAATATTCTCCATTCAATACAATCTCTCCTACTGACTTATTAAGGGTAGCTAATTCCAACTTCATTTGATGATTCCAAAGAGAGATGTATAGTCTCCAAAATCATTGACTCTTAGATATGTGTGTTGTGAAATTTTTTTGAACAGATCCATTTCCCATTTTGACAAATAAAATTTGATTTTATGTATGAAAAAAATGGTTGAATTTCTGAAAAGAGGTTTGTAATGACATTCAATTGCATTTCTAATAGGACAATATAACAAAAATAAAAATAAAGACCATCTGCATATATGTATAGTTTGAGTATGTACCACACTAGCAACAATGGATGTCTTTAACTTCTTAAGAATTAGCTACGCAACTTCATGCACAAATTGTTGAACTTGGAATTTTATTGGAGGATTTGAACTCCACCTACAAGCAAAGCACATTAGATTTCAATACGTCTGATCCTGAAAATATTATTCACATATGCTTCGAAACATGATTTCAAAAACTACAGAGACTTTGCCCACTAGATTGTCCTTCTTTCCATTAATACTTGAGTGAAACTGAAAAATTATTCATAGCTAAGACCATATTTTCATTTTTTCACAACAAATTGTTACTTGAAAATTTTCTGTGATGCGCAAAATTTCCGAGGTCCATGAAATGATTGTTCCCATTTTAAGGAAAAGGATTCGACTGGAGCACAATATTCTTCCTATAAGTAATTTTTTTTCAGTATTAACTGCCCTTCCAATTTCACATGTACATAATGGTATACATTCCATTTTGTGGGTATAAATCCTATACACACTGACAATTATGGTGGTGACGAAATGTTGCCCATTTGTTTAGCGATTACTGGTCTTCCAGAGGAATTTTAGAGATTGTAAGAACAGTAATCACAAAAATATTTCCCAGGTTCCTGTATGTGATCAGAAATTTACAATATTATTGGCAAGTTGGTTCTATCTATTACTAATAGTGTAATTCAAGACTAGGATATTTAGGGCTTGCTCGACTTATAGAGCACAATAAGAGCCGTGATCCAACTTTAACAGCAAGAACAATGGGGTACCTTACTCCTGAGTAGTTATTCTTGGGAAAGGCCTCGGAGAAAACAAATGTCTTCAGCTTTGGGGCAGTAATTTTGGAAGTTTCTTATGGAAGAAGAGCTATTGAGGCAGATACGCGACCTGGACAGAGCAATTTGGTTGATTGTGTTTGGGGTTTGCATAGAGATGGGAAGCTTCATGAGGCCTTAGACACAAGATTGAGAGGAAATTTTGATGAGAATGAAATGAGAAGAACGTTTCTGGTTGGACTTCTTTGTTCACATCATGATCCTGGTGCTAGACCAACAATGATGCAATTATTTCATATTTTGAGTGGAGAAGATCCATTTCCTAATGTTCCTCGGAGTAAGACTAGCATGTCATTTCATTCTAACCTTATTTTGAGTCTACGAATCCTGTCTATTTCTTGAATGACTTGAGCTACGCACTATGGCATGTCAATCTGCTTCTAGTCTAATCACTTATCCAAAGTTGAAGTAAGCCTGCATTATTTATTAGTATGATTCATTTTTCTACGTTGTTCTATTGCTTCTTGGATTATACATGCCAATAACAGGAAATGCATAATACAACTTCCTCGTGAAAAAAATAAATAATTTAGCTGAGAATCTTTTGGAAGAGGTAAATTTCTTTAACTTTATAATGTGGATGCCAATTTGGTTTTTGCAATGTTCTAGGAAATTCAAAATTTCCATTCATAAGAGGGTTTCTTTCAATGCCAAGAGATTAGGATTCTTATAGCATACCATTTTGAAAACTGGTAGAGGTTGGTAAGCTTGAGTCTCAATTTGTTTCAGCCATTATTTTACTTTTTTGTTGGAGGCTTAACATGAAAGATTACTATTTGAAATAGGTTATCTGTTTTACAATTGATGAATGTGGTAAAAGGTTGGCTTGAACCTTGAACCTGCAAACTATATTTCTTTTATCTTGGTTTCTATGGGAGATCATGTGCAGAGGAGACACAAAGAAGGACCATTAGTGGAAGTGGTATGCTACCCATTATAGATGCTTATGATTAATTTGTTGTATGTAGATGTTTATTTTCATTTATTAGTTTACTTTTATTGCCTTTGATTAGTAACATTATTTCCCCCTGAGGGAATAAAATGGCCCAATTGGCCAAAAGGGAGGCATTGATAAATCCATAGATATGTTTTCTGACCATTTAACATGTACATAATTACAAGATACATATTGTTCTATCTAGGATATTTTGGCAGTTCCAACATTGTTTAATGTGTTTTAGTTCCATAAAGTTTTCCTGTTCTATGCAAAATGCTTCATGTTTCCCTTGATTGCAATTTTAGTCTCCTTCACTAGCAGTTCATTTTTGTTGAAGTTCCTTCATCACTTAAATTTTCATTTATATCGTATGCTTCAAAAATTCTCTAGTCATGACCTTTATCTATTACCATATTACGATCAGATAGGTCACATTACTTTTTATCTTCCACAATGTTGGGTTTGTACAACACCTCTGTTTTCTTTGTAAGGAGACACCACCCAATTGGTAGTGAAAAATTGTGACCTTTTGCATTATTGGTTGATGCATCGTAAGCCTAAGGCTATAGTAGTATGTGCTTCTTCTTTCTATGTAATGTTGCATCTTATTTCTCATTGCACTAAGATAAGTGAGGGGTGTTCTACAGCCCTACATGAGGGAGATGTGCTATTGGGCGTGAGATCCCCCAAGGAAATTTTTGGGGCTTAGAGCCCAGATTTTGGTCACAAATGATAAATCCGATGTAAAGACTCCACATTTTCTGGGAACAGAGCACGTAGTTTATAAAAGTGTCATAGGGTTGTCTGTCCTCAATTTTGTAATGTAATGTAGGCTATAGAGATATATGCATGGTGCGCGGACCATGGGGTTGTATAAATAGAGTGAGGCTCTAAGCTGTAAATCACTCAAGTAGTGATCATGCAATAGAAGAATAGCAGAAGATATAAGTGTAAACTCGTGTCTTTGGGTCGTACAATAGGAGAAGGATTTGCAACTGAGTGCGCAGAGGCCTAGTAGTCCATAGCTGAGTGCACGGACCCCTGCAGCTGAGTGCCCAGTTCAAGTTGAGTTTGTAACCATTAGAGCATTAATAAAGAGAAGTTTGCATATCAATTATGTGTAATTATTTTCTATTTTCTGTGTTGACTATATTGGGTATAAATTGCATTTCTATTGTTTATATGATGTACAAACATATATAACTGTGTATATTGAGTGAATGTGAGTTAAAGTATCTATTTATGTGAAGTGACTAACATCTATAAGAGGATAAGTAGGATATGTGGAGTAGCTTGGGGAAATAGTGTTGATTGTTGCCATAGTAGAACGAAAGCATCTCAGCCCCTGGTTAGGGCTGCGTGAAAGACAATCATAACAGATCATGAAGGTCTCGCAGGTTAGAAAAGTGCACAAAGTGACCTGTGCAAAGGTAGGCATAGTTGGACTAAATCGACGCCTCAAGGGTGCAAAAACCTGGTTACAGCATCCCCCCATACTACTTCGGGTGAGACTTCAGTCCACACACAGCAGGCTGATGCTGAAAGGCTAGTAGTGTAGGGATTTGTTTGGCTAATTAACTTCGAACCTAGGTTAGGCCCCATCAAGCCAACAAATGATTACGTTGTGAAGACCAAAATTTGCACAAAGATGTCTGATGTGTATCATTAGAATCCAACTAAGAAGGAAATTGAAGGATTTTTGGATAGGAGAATTCACGAGTTCGCGGTGCAGGAGAATAAGAATCTGTGACTGACAAAAGAAGAGTGGATAGAAAACTACCTATACACAGAGACCCATGAAATCTTCTTCACATCTTTCCCTACTGAGTTGTACGAGTGGATCGTGAAGCTAGCAGATAGCCAAGGAAGGTGGAAGCTCAATGGTCCTATTGTGTGGAAACTGATGAGCCCCAAAAATGTACAATTATTTGGGCTCATTCAACTTCCTAATTTGTCTTAGTCCACCATTCTCATTTGTTTATTGCATTTTTTTTATTATTTTTATGTTAATAGGGTGAATTTGGTTAGTCATTATGCCAACAAGTCTAATGGGTGCTTTGTGTAGCCTTGTTGGTCAACTTGG
>APFE031007645.1:27601-44043 GCA_000404065.3 Pinus taeda | reverse complement strand
ATAAAATTGAATTCTACCTTAGCTAAATTAGAAAATTTCAATGGAAATGAATATGAAATGAGCTATGAAACATAACAATATACATATGAAACATAAGAGACACATTTTCTACACTCACAACCACATGAATCTCATGAAACGGAGCCATTTCCTTTCATTAATCCTCTGTAAAAATATACAATGCAGAAAAAGAGTTTCTTTCCCACAGTCTCCCAGAAGTTACAATCCAACCAACCCTTTGCAAATGGTTTGCATACAATATATAGAACGTGCCATGAAGAGATGGAATGCCCAAGGGTTGGGGAGTTACTTGAATCATTACAAACTAAAGGTGGAAAGCCAAACAGCAGCTACAGGTGCAGCGCCACAAACATGACAAATGGCTTGGTGGCCCTTTGCCTTCCTTTTCCACTTGGATAACTGACCATCTGGAGTGAAAATGCTTATAAAAACACCTTAGGTTCCAAAAAACTGAAGTGCATATGAGTGGGCCCACTTACAAAAAGTCGGGAAGCGAAATTTCGCGAAATAGAGGCATTCTGGCCCTTTTTCCTATATGCGCCGCACCCCTTTCCTGTATGCGTCGCGCCACTTTGAGGCCAGTTTTGAGGAACTTTCTGGAGTCCAAAATGTTCCCAAGTGGGCTCGTTGGAAAGCCTGTCCTATCTACTTTCCAACCCAACTAGAATTTTTGAATTTGGAGCTCATTTTCCCTCCAAATCTTCATTCTCCCAAGACTGCTTCCTGTGTGTCAAAATAGGGGCAGTGAGGCCATTTTTTAGTGTATTTTTCCATTTTGGTGGCCAAGATCTTCTCCAAATTTCTTGCTCCCAGTGCTAGTAATTTTTATTTTGCATGCCGAATCCAAAAACACAAACCATTTCTCATTTTGAGCTCCCAATCTTACGCGTCGCGCCGGTGGCGCGGTGCGTAGAAAAAACCTATTTTTGTGCCAAAAATTTGTCATGTGACCAAAATTTTCCCAAATTCTTTGAAACTTGGGCTGGAGGTCCTCTATGAAGTGCTATGCTATGCCAAGGAAGCTTTAGCCAAGATTCAAAGCCGATCTTTCTCTTTTGCCTTTTTTGCTTCCTTTGTTGCTTCGCTCAATTTAGCCTTCAAGCTCCTTATTCGGGCCTTTGCGCTCATGTTCCGTGCCCTGTAATGACAAGCCATCCTCCTCAGTATGGATTTGTCCTTGTTTGCCTTCTCTAGCTTTTTCTCCAAGTGTAGATTGACCCGATCCAACCAAGACTCGCGGTCGTTGTTGATCTCTTGCTCCAAGGTAGTGAGCTCGATCCCTCTCTGCTGGACAGCTTGTCGATTTTCACGAATGCTTTGCAACTCCATGATCATCTGTTGGTCCTCAAGTTGTTTGATTCTCTACTCCAGATACTTGATGACCCATCTAGCCCTCTCAAAATTCAGTATCAAGTCTTTGATCTCCGTGTCCTGCTCCTGAATGGTCATCCTAATTTTCGTATTTTCTACCTCTGTCTCTTCATCCGGAATGAGGATTACATCGGTCTCCTGTGCACCTGATGGCCCCTCATCATGCACGGGCTCCTCACCCTTGTCCAATACCTGTGTAGTTGATGCCAGAAGCGAGGCCCCTTCCACCCTGGGTAGAGATAACACTCGCTTTGTTGCTGCAAATAAGTTCCTACTACCTTTCTAATATGTCACCAAAAATGGCATGATCGTGGTCTCATGGCGCTCATGCTGATAAGAAGGACCACCCAACTCCTACTCAGGCTCTGATAGTACCTGTGGTGTTCTGAAGAAGTCACGGGAGATGAAGTCCTCCCAAGCAATGCCTTGCAATCCCAACTGATGATCTACCAAAATTCGAATGAGAGCGAAGTGATAGACACTGTTAAGCTGCTGATGAGGGGTCTTATGCAACATCAAGGTGTTCATCCTCTCTATATTCCTACATATGAAAAACGGGAGGTTCATCATCCTCACCCTGGTAAAGTGCATGAGCAAGCGGATATGATAGGCATACAGTCTAGAGAACCTCCCCTCACAGCTGAAGTATTTCATGATCAATCTCATGAGTGGAGCATACTCACTCTTCAAGTATTTGAAGGGAAATACTCTTGTGAGCTCATTCAAGAATCTGGTTTTGATGTAAGGCTCATAGTGTTGCCTTTCCACCTTCTTCTTCTTATTCCACTGCTCCCCAACATTTGGAATACATATTGCCACTGATATAGCTTTGGGTGTCAAGGTGAAAGTGACCCCGGCCAAGGTAGACTGACCTCCATGTAGATGAAGCACAAATAAAGGGGCCAACTCATGATGAACTCTGACATTTGTCACCCTTTGACAAAATTCAAAACATGATAGGTGCTGGAAGGATGATATGGAAAGAGGGCATGCTTGTCACTTGGTGAGGGTAGTAGGTTCATCCCTGACATGTTTGCCACTCTTGTGGTGTCTCCTGGGAGCCTACTCTTCTGAGGATGAGTCACTTTGTGTCTCCCTTTCATACTCGGAAGAATGTTGTGATGACATGACTGCAATGTGGGCTATGATTAGGCTGCCCCTTTGATGATGGTGTGAGACTGGGCGCCTTTGTAGTATCTGTTACCAAGGGGAACAAATAAAATAGGGAATGTGAGGAAGGGAGTGATGAAATGGGGATAGGGTTTATAGGGAGAAATTTGTTAGGGGTATGGGAGGACTTTGGGGTACTTTGATGGGGTAGGGTTTAGGGTTTCTATTGAGCAATAGGAGGAGGGGGAAACGGAATATGAGTTTGGCAGTGTTAGCTTAGTGGTAATAGGAGAAATGACATGGGGGAATAAGGAACAGGGGTACGGTAGGAAAAATAACCTTGGCAGCAACAGCACTGTTACACAACCCTAGCAAACTGGTTTTTCTTTGGTGTCTTCTTATGTTTGCTTATGAAATGTTTTTTCATTCCATCACCGGCAATAACCCACCATATCTTTATCAAATTTGATGCACAAATGAGTTTGAGAGCCTACCTTGAAATTAGAGGGGCTTCAAAAAATATTTGAGGGAGTTTTGGCACGTTCTGGGTGCTTTATCTCTATGCGTCGCGCCCTTGTCTATGTGCACTGCGCCCTGGTTATATGCGCCACGCTCCTCCTCCTGTGCATCACACCCTTTTCCAGGTGAATTTTGGAGGCCTTCCCGGTGTCCAAATTGAGCACAAGATCACTCATTGGAATGGTATTCGAGTCTAATTTCCAACCCAACTGGAAGTTGTCAATTTGGAGTTCATTTTCCCTGTCAAAAATCAAATCTACCAACACTGGTCAAAATGTGCCAAATGAGGCTGCCTCAAGGAAGAGTGTTGAAGGTGTTCCTCAACTCCAAATTGAGCTCATGATAGCTCATTGGAAATATATTTTTGTCTAGGTATCATTTTACTCGTCAAGGAAGTATTTTGACCAACCAAGCTAGGAGAAAACTTGATTTTCCCAAGGTCACTTCAGAGGTGTATCAATTCTCCCAAGGCAATTGTATTTTTGACATTTCTCTAAAACCATGACACCTGTGTAAAACGTGAAGGAGGTTTTTCTTCCTTGGTTGGTTATGGACAAAAATATCTCTCCGTTTTCCCAAATGCATCTTTGATTGCTCAGAAACATCATTTGAGTGAAACATATCCTCATGTCTGGGACAAGGGATTTGCCGAAATGAAGCGAAATGAAGGGGATAGGGGGCTTCTAAATTCTTGAGAAAACGTAGGGAAGTGGAGAGGGATGTTATAAAGTATGGGAAAGTGGAATATCAGAAATTGATGGAGGGGAAGGGGTCCAAAAAAGAAAAACACAGGCCTAGCCCATAAAATTGCCAAGTTGTAGCAAGAAACTAGGTTTTGTGCGAAAATGAGGAATTTGGGGGATCTCAGTGATGGGAAGTGTTTGATAAGGTATTTTAAGGATAGGGGAAGGTGTATGAACATCAGGATACAAGTTTTTTCAATGATTTGACCATCCAAGAGAAATTAGCTTCAAAACCCTAGGAGAGGGAAATGAACCTTGCCTAGGCGCAACTGAAGCATGAACCAGGTGTAAAATGACCCAGTGGAACTTGACATGATGATGAAAACCCTTTGAATGATGGTACACTCAGTTGAATGGTGACATGGAACGTCATTTGGACAACTTTGACAAGGGTAAAATCAAACCCTAGACCTAATGCCTAGTGACCAAATTTTGCTTGAAGACTCACTGAAATGAAAAAATTTGACCTTGACACCGTAAAATCACTTGTGTAAGAGCATGTTTGATCACTGGAGGAAGGCTTCAAAGACTGACACTAATAAACCCAACGTGTTGTAGTATTTACAATAAACAATTTGCTCAAAAGAAAAACCATCATGAAAACCTAACCACCATACCACTTATTGGATCTTTATAACACAACGCATTGTGGTATTTACAATAAAAACCATACATAAATATGTACAAATACAAAAAACTCATTTTCATCCACCAATAAACAATGAAGGATACATATCCTGCATCTGATAATCCATCTCCCATGTAGCTTCATCAGGCCCAAAAGTGCTTCCACTGCACTTTAACTTGCTTGATTTCTCTCTTTCAGAGCATGAGTTGTTTCTGCCGCAATATGCATTAAGGTTCCCTCTGGAATTCTTGTTCTAGTTCCACCTGCAATACAGACCAATCAATAACATGATCAACATCCTTTACATATATTTTAAGAAATGAAACATGGAAAACATCATGGACTTTCACTATCGTATGAAATGCAAGTCTTTATGCCACTAGTATAATCCTCTCAGGTATCTCAAAAGGCCCGCAATACCATCGTTCTAACTTGGCACATGATCCAATCCTCATGGATCTCTTCTTGGGATTGATGCACAAATACACATGGTCCCCAACCTGAAACCCCTTAAATTCCATGTGTTGGTCTACATAAATCTTCTACCTATCATGTTTTTCCTTTAGGTTCTTCTTTATAACCTGCATTTCCTATTCCATTTCTTCCAACATGTTTGTTCCTATCAACACCATGTTCACTAGATCACTCCAGCTGATGGGAGTATTACAACTTTGCCCATATAGTGCCTCAAAACCAACTCATCCTCAGTTAATCATGGTAACCATTGTTGTAATAAAACTCAACCAATGGGAGGTACTCCTCCCATCTCCTCTGTTGATGCATCACATACATCCTAAGAATGTCCTCTAGAATCCTATTGACCCTCTTTGTTTGTCCATCTGTCCGTGGATGATAAGTTTTACTGAAGGCCAAATCTATCCCCAAACCTACAAGCAACCCCTTCCAAAACTTGGAAGTGAACTTAGCACCAATTTCCAACACAACCTTCATTGGAACACCATGAAATATTACAATCTCCCTGATGAAGACCTGTGCAACCTCACTAGTCAAATAAGTAGCCTTCAGTGGAATGAAGTGAGATACCTTGCTCAACCTATCAACCATAACCATTATAGAATCATGTTTCCTTGATTTCCTCGGAAGACTTGTAATGAAGTCCATGGAAATGACCTCACATTTCCATTTTTGAATCGGAATAGGCTGAAGAAATCTACATGGATTCTTACACTCTGCTTTCACTTGCTGACACTCCAAACATCTGGCCATGAAATCTTCCACCTCCTTCTTCATATTTGGCCAATAGTAGAAATTCTTCAATGTTGTCAACGTCTTCTGATATCTTGGGTGACCAGAATATGGTTTGACGTGAAATTCCCTCATGATAAGCTTCTTGATCCCACTATCATTGAGCAAATAGATCATTTCTGTGAATCTCACCAAGCCATATATCATGAGATGATAATCCACATTCTGATCACTTGTACCCTACTGTTGTAACCTGTGTCTAAGCTTCTTGTACCTGTCATACTATTTTCCTACCTATAATATTCAAACCTATAAGTCTATCCCATATGATCTCACTCTTGCAACATGATTCATTTGCACTCTCCTACTGAGAACATCTACAAACCTATTCTCCTAACCCTTAATGTATCATATCTCAAACTCAAACTCACTAAGAGTGTCCAAAAATCTAGCTTGGCTCAAATTCAAATTTGGTCGGTCAAATAGATACCTCAACCTACTATGATCACTCATCAATACAATCCTCCTTTCATGAAGATAGCATATCCAATTCTTCCATGCATGGATAATAGATGCGAACTCAAGATATTTAGTCACATAGTTCTTCTCGTGCTCATTGAATTTCCTAGACTCATAGCATACCACCTGCCCCTCCTGCATTAGGAATCCACCAAGTCCTCTCTTGTAGGAATTTGTACATGCCATGAATTATTTATCTAGATCTGTAATCTTAAGAATTGGAGCATTTGTCAAAAACTACTTCAGCTTCTCAAAACTTGCTGCACATTCCTATGTCCATTCAAATTTCTTCCCTTTTCTTCACACATATGTATTAGGATATGAAATGTGTGAGAAATCCTGTTGAACCTCATGTAGTAACCTTCTAACCCAATGAATGATCTATGCTCATCCACATTCTTAGGAGTTGCCCACTCCATGATATCCCTTATCTTTTCTAGAGCTATTACTATGCGTTGGAAACAATATGTCTCAAGTAATGCACCTATGTCTGAAAGAAATTGCACTTGCTAAGCTTGGCATACAACTGATGCTCTCTTAGCGATCTCAACACTACTACTAAATTTTCAACATGCTCTTACTCATTCTTAGAATATATCAAGATTTCATCAATGAATATAATAACAAACTTATCCAGATAAGGATGAAACACACTATTCATCAAGCACACAAAATTAGTTGGGGAATTAGTCAAACCAAAAAGTACTACAACAAACTCATAATCCCCATACTTGGTCCCAAAACCAGTCTTGTAGATGTCCTCTTCTTTTATGTTTACCTGATGATATCTTGATCTCAAATCAATCCTCGAAAACATTGTTTCTCCCTCCAACTGATCAAAAAAACCATCAATCCTTGGCAATGGGTACCTATTCTTAATATTCACCTTGTTTAGCTTCTTGTAACCAATGCACAACCCAAGAGTACCATTCATGTTCTTCATGAACAAGATTGGTGCACCTCAAGGCGATACACTTGGTTTAGTGTATCCCTCATCATGCATTTACTTCAACTAAAACTTGAACTCTACCAACTCTAGAGTGCTCATCCTGTAAGGTGTCTTTGATGTTAGTGTTACCCCTAGTACCAAACCAATGAAAAATTCCACTTCCCTATGGGGAGGCGACTCTAGAATCTCTACTAGGAACACTTCCTGAAACTATTGTAATACAAGGTACCGCTTAAATATTGTTTCATCCTCAAAATATTTACCCTTCTCACTGGAAATATGAACTACAAACATTACACACCCCTTCTTGCAACTATGCCTAGCCTACATAGTTGTGACCATTCTAACTAATGTAGGCTTCTTCTTTCCCTGCAAGATTCTCTTTTCCCTATTATCATCCAAGAACTCAATAGCCTTGTTAAAAAAATATAGTTTGGTCTTGTGAAGATATAACCAATACATGCCCAAAAGAAAACTATATGATCCCAATGGTAATACATTCATATGTGCTATTGTAGGCATAACAGTAAGATAAAATTCATCAGCTCTTATCGAGTGATGAACTCTCTTCTTGTTACTTGTAGCCAACTACACCAACCAAGACTTTTCATGCACTTATTTTCTCAATCCACACTTATCCACCAGGTCAGGATTAACATAACTATAATTATATATAGGATCAATCAAAATAGAAACAAATCAACCATAGTGCTTACATTCCATATCAATAATGGATGCCTGATGATCTTTCTGCTTGTTGTCCATAACTTCATAAATCTGAGGAATTCTATGACCAACATCCCCAACTTTCTGCACCTCCTAAACACTATAGATATGAGACCTACCACCCTAGTAAGATGGAAACTCCTTCTTGAGATGATTTTTGCCTCATATCCAACACTGTAATGGTCCCCTACCATCACCTTTTCTTTTCTTCTCTCTAGGTTGCGACCTATGTCCCTTCTCAACTGCATTGAACTTCTTGTAAGGAACCACATTTTTATTCTCACCTGCATCCTAAGGTCTTCCCCACTTCAGTGGAAACTTCCCTTTAATTTTCTCATTTCCTTTCAAGTCACGCTTAGGCTCATATTTTCTCTTTGAATGTTCATAACAATGCTTTAGCTTCCTTATGGTTTCCTCCAATGATCTAGGCTCATCAAACTCAATCTGGTCTCTATATGTTGTTCGAAGCCAAATGATGAATCCCTGGATCTTAGCCTTCTCATCCTTGAGATAAGGCACATACCTCAATAGCTCTAGGAACTACTAGTATAATCATCATTTGTCAAAGAACCCATATGAAACTCATAAAACTCCTTATCTTTGTCATCACATTACCTCTTAGACAAGTACTTATTCTTGAAGAGTCTCTCGAACTCATCCCAAACCAATTCTTCTTCCCAAATTCCCTTGACATTATTCACATATTCCCACCAAATATTTGCTTTCCCTTTGAGACTAAAGGTGGTTATCTCAGCTTTCATGTTCTCTAAATATCTACACAATATGAATAATTTCTTCATCCCAAGCAACCATGCCACTGCATCTTCTAACTTCTTGACCTATCCATCGAATGTAGGTAGCTTGACCTTCTTGAACTCCTCAGGCTAGTACTCACCCATCCTATAAGGATGATGATGGTGATGACTGTGATGATGTCTCCTTGATGAGGAACTAGAATGATGCCCATACATACTAGTCCTCATCTCATGTGTATCTAGTGATCTTCCACCTCTGACTGTATCCCATTTATCCAACTTGTATCCAGACCAAGACTTGCTACCATAGGCTCCATTAGTTTTATCTTCCTACTCTTGACTAATCCTCAATTGTCCCTATCTCTACAACTTTGAAAGGCTTTGAAGAATCATTACATTGACCTCTACCTACTTCTCCTGAGCCCTTGCAAGTCTTTTTTAAGTTTCAATGAACCTATAATTGTCTTCTTTGCAACTTTTGATCACTACCATCAAACTCCTCAATGTATCTATTATACCAAGAGAATGATCTCCTCCTTACTACCCAAATTATCTATAAGGAGAGTCATGGGAACTTTATTCTACAATTTATTTCATCATCTTTGATTCTCTTTTTCCTACAAGTGTACCATGTAAAATAAACCAAATAGATACCAAAATAAAAACCATACCTCATTGATGTTCAAGGGAGGCATATCTCATATGCATCATCAATCCAAATTAGCACGATACATATATAATCATAATCACATCAATATAACAACAGCATTCATGACCATATTAGTTGTACACCATAACCCCATGCATGACAACTATAACCATGAAAAAATTAGACTTTACCCAAAGAGAGTGCAACCCGCTTTGATACCACCCTGTAACCCACCTCCTCCAACATTTAACCACATGTGTCAATTTACCTAGGATAAATATGAGTTGAGGGTCACTATTATAAGACTCAAGCTCCTATATGACCTTAACGAAATGGAGTCAACAACCTAAGACCTTACTAACTTCCCTCAAGTGATTTAGGACCTCTAGGAGCAATCTAACCCCTATAGGTGTCCAACCCCTGAGATAACTCTACTTTTCATTAATATAAATCTCCAAGTGCTCCCTTGCCAAGGAATGCAAGCACTTATATCCCTCCAGTCACACTGATAAGCTTGCCTCCATGCGACTATGGACTTTTCCAGTCAGTTCTATGTAAGTGGCCCCTAATTCAAAGCCTATTTTTTAGGGCTAGGACTCAGGCCTCTCCCTAGAACTCAATGAAACTTCCAAAAATGACATAGAAACAAAGCTTATAAACCAAATCTTGAATCAAGACTTAACCTAATTCCTCCCAACTGGGACTGACATTTTGTCAAACAAATGATGAACATGCAAACTACAGGTCATGAATTCATCTATGAACATAAGGATATGAAAACTTATTTGAGGTTAAATAAGAAGGAAAAATGCCTTCAAATAGTAGCTATAATAACACCAATTAGGTCAAGCATTCATTAACCATACCTTCATTAATGGAAATGTGTTAAGATGCATACTTAGATCTATTAATTAACCATGATTATAACCATCATATAACCAAATAAATAACAATGATAGAACAACCATTAAAGACACATAATAAAAAGTATATTTACTTGTCAAAAGAAAGAGGAACTTAGCTCTTATTAACCATATACAAAATCCATCAAATTTAGGGACTTCCACGTACCACCCAACCATAGATCGGGCTAAACCAAATATTTCTTTCAACTAATCACCCCCATGCAATATTCGAAGTATGAATGTGGGATCTCATGGAATAAACCAATCCATAAAAAACTAAGGGAATACATAGGTTAAACCACCTCCACCCTTATCATACCATGGTCTCACCTAAACCTGTCCTAAGATCACAAAACCAAAATGAGCTTGGATGCCTCAAAATTCCTTTACCGGAATTTTCCTGTCTCCAACCACTAGTTGAGGGCTTCCCAGAGAAAACCATCTCCACCCCCAACCCTTGGGATTTTCCCGAGAGCACCTCACCCGGATCCAAAACCTTCCAAATATCCAAAGATCAACCAAGAAGGAATCCCATCACACCATGGTTATCTATATATGGAAAGGCAAGGCTAAAACCACTAACCTAGCAAAATCCATGCAACCAACAAGAAAGAAACCAAAATCAATACATGTATATGCCATGCATGCCAAAACCAGCTAGGAAATCATACATGCAATCTGTTACCTACAAGTATTTCTACTGAAGCTACCTGATCCAACCTTTCCTTTCTTGATCCTTGTTTCCTTTTCCTTCATTTGATTTCCTTGTCCTTCCTTTATTTTCCTTACTTTTCATTCTCCTCTTGATGCTCTTCTTCTCTCTGATACTAACCCCAAAAGTGAATCGACAAAAGGATACCAAACGATGCTCTGATGTCTTTTTGTTATTGATGCATCTAATTTCTTCATTAATCCTTTATTTCCCTTCAATTTCCTCCTCACATGCACCTGTGACCTTTCAATTCCCTTTGCTCCTAATTTCCTTTATTTTCATAAAAATGTTTCAATTAATGCCTCTTTTCCTTTTCGAAGCCTTTTTCGTTTCCTTTGTTAATTTCCCCATAGCCATAAACACAACAAGTGATGCCAATTAGGATATTTTTCCCACATTCAACTTGGAATATGTAACACCCTCCTCCCACATCTACCCAAGTAACCTGCCAACGGGGGTAAACATGTGACAAGAAGTTACTATAATATGATTCGACTCCCTATGTGTTAATTAAGGAAGTGAAACTGGTGGAACACATCATAGAGACCTTCCACATCAGTAACAAAACTCCCAGGAGGCATCCCAACCATTCAAGAAGACAACCCCTGAGCCCAAC
Source organism: Pinus taeda (assembly GCA_000404065.3). NCBI lineage: Eukaryota > Viridiplantae > Streptophyta > Pinopsida > Pinales > Pinaceae > Pinus > Pinus taeda. The sequence continues at coordinate 32,614 of APFE031007645.1, read as the reverse complement.
TGAAGTTTTAGTGCATCAAACCCATGTATGCTCCCATGATATGCACCAGCATGCATCCAGGAAGCTCCAAACACTCCCACAACATGGGTAAGCGAGCATCTAGGGACTTTTTTACCCAATCATGTTCATGCAACTCTAATATTTGTGCCACTTTTTTAGGCCCAAAGCCTAATTCACTACCCATAACTCAATGACACTTTTAGAAATGAAATTTCACAATGGAACAATGAGACATCTACATAAACATTGACAAGGACTAGATTGAACCCCTCGTAGATATTGCAAGTCGATAGGCTATTGGCCCAATCCTCTCAATAATCCTAAAAGGTCCACAAAACTTGGGTGCCATCTTGGCACATGATCCAATCCGCAAGGAGCTCTTCATTAATGGCCCTCAGTAATCCTAGGCATCAACTCACTCCAACAAACCATCCATAGGTCTCATGGAAATGGCAGTTCCACCTCATCGAACTGGTGGTGGAACAACAGAACCCGCTCCAGGAAGAAGATCACTACAACAGACCCATAGCAAAACTTCTTCAAGTTTCCCACCTTAGCTTTTGATAGCTGGCGCTTCATTCTGACATTCATAGCTTCCGCCTAATTGAAGCTAGTGGGAGCCGTACAGTCGATAACATAATGAAAATTCGACTTGTTGGTCTCATGCTGTGCTTGGGCCCCAGCCACTCTATTTATGGTCAACAGTAACACTCTCAGTACAAGATCATGAATAGTCATGATCTCAATCTTTCCAATTTTTTATTTGAGTGCTTCTAGGCAATGTTCTATAAGTAGCATGATCATGCTTACCTGACCCATATAGATTGATTGGGTCCCCTCTTTAGGACAGTCCTGTGATCAAATAAATGTCTGAAGTTTCCAACTCCAATTCTTGGTCACGGATCATGAAAAATTCCCGATTCACATCCCAGAGACTAATCAAATACCATAGAATTTGGGTTGATCCCGAAGACCTCATGTATGGAAGAATTTGAGGAGCCCATAGTTCCTCAAAACATTCAAGAAATTTGGTTCAGCTATTGCTTGAGTGTAAATATCCTCATGCTCGTGTTCCTTCCAATCCACCATTTTTCATGATTCTTTCCATGCAAAAACCATATAATCAAGTCAATAAACATCTTTGGCTAGAGAAATTGGGCAAAAGCTTGAAAAAAATTGTTCACGGCACCAGCACGACTCTTTTAAAAATAGTAGCATTGATGGCAAGCTTAACAATCTCCATAGAGCCCGATCACTACAATTTTGTACCCATAAATTGCGTTGACCGAGGGCAATTCTTTTTTGACAGAACCTCCTCAAAAAATCCAAAAAATGGTTAAAAATAGATAAAATAAGTATGAAAATGGAACTTAAGGTCTTGGCTCTTACCTACATCCGACGGCTCAATGAATGGCCCCCCCAGATCTCCTACGATCTGCTCGAGAAAAACTAGGGAACAAGTGGGTAAAAAACTCTTCACACAAAGGTAAAATGGTAAATGGTAAAAATTAATTACTTTTTCATCCTTTTATTCATTTTTTATGAAATATTAGGGTTTTTAAAGTATTGTTTGACCCATTTTTCATCAGAAGATGGATAATACATTTACCTTTTGTGTAGCAATAAGTGATGGGTTATCGATGATGGTATTGGAGTCACGTTTAAGCTCTTTTCTTGACTCGTAAAACTCAAATGAAAAGGTCGTTGAGTATTTTTCCATTTTTAACTCATAAAAGAGATTATAAATGGGGGGTCTACTTTCAAGCTCTTTTTTGACTCTTTAAACACGAAAATATTGTTGAGCTCTTGTCATTTTGAACTCGTTAAAGACTACAAAACGACGTTCGCCTAGTATACGTTTACCCCTTTTCGGGCTGCAATGAACTATTTACGAAAAAGGTACTCCTTGACTGAAATGGTCAAGCAGTTCTCTCAAGTATTGTTTTCTACCTTTAGAGACACCAATGTACGAAAAGGGACCATGTGGAGTTTTCTTTTCCGTGTATTTTTCAAACTCTCGAAACATGAAAAATATATCGAGTTACACCTTTGTCAGAATCGTTAAAACATTAAATGACATTGGATTCATCACCATGACGAATGTGAGCTTCTCCTTCCTAGGGCTCATTAGACTTACTAGGTCAGATTCGTCCGAAGGATGAACTTACAGTGCAAGCACATGTTGTCCCCTTCAAGCTTGCGATAAAAAATAATTAGGGTACCTGCCAGAAATGGTGGGGGAAAATTGGAAATTCTATCAGCTGTGTCAGCAGCTCACTCTTCAACATGACACTTTATGCTTCCTGTCAGGTTGAGATATCCTCCTTTTCATGATTGACCTTCTTGGGCTGGGCCATTCATTTTTGCCTTCCGTTTGATCTCTACCACATCATCATGACCACCAATCCTATGGATCCAAAAGTTGCCAAACTCCGGAGTCATGTCATCAATATGTTCAAGAGTTAGTCCTTCTGCAGTTACACTTACCCCTAATTCTCTGTATCATCTAAAATAATTTGCATCCCTTTGTCTCATGTCAATGATTTTGGATACATCATGGCCCTCCTTCAACATGGTCACTTCCTATTGACTTCCTCTCATTATCCAGGAAGATAGCCGAGAGATTCCCTTCCAGTACCTTAGAGCTTGCATGCCCTAATGGCAAGTTCTTCACACTCGATGATAAGATCACATCATTAGCTTTCGATAAGTGATTTCACGGGTGTTCAACATCAGTTCCTTTATTCATATTCCATGAACTGTGCTATTGGTACCTTGAGAGCCATTGTCATTATTGGTGGTTTCTCTTGCGCTTGTTAATAGTTCACTTCATTGATCGATAGTCAAGTGACTTTCTAGCAAGTTTGACTTGAATACATTCCTTCACATGCTAGGATTTGTACTTTGATCAATTCGTCTGGAGCGCACGACCATGGGTCACATTGCAAGGCGATGTGACTTGATCATGTTGATATACATGTCTCTTTCAAATGGATGGTTGTGACCATACCATGAGTTTTTATATGTGATCCTTCTCATTATTGGATGGTTGTGACCATACCTTGGTTTCGTTATGCTCCTTTCTATTAGATGGTTGCACCCATGCCTTAGATACATTTACATGATCTTTCTCTAGTGGTAGTGTCCATACCACGATTCATGTGTCATTTCTCATAGCTTTCAGTGATGTATATGTATCTATGCTTGCTTATAAGTTTTCCGACAATGGACTCCCATTCCTCACATCCACTTGTAAAGCATTTCACCCCTCACTCTAGTTCGGCCTTCATGCTTTAGGGGGCATATGTTACACATCATTTTGTCACTATCCCTATACTCCCCATCCATAATCCTAGAGGACCTCTACAGTGAACCCGACATGCTTACCCATCATGAAGAAACTCCTAGTTTGTCCCCCTTCATGAGAAGAATAATTCCCCTTTGCATCATTTCCCAAGAATCTTCCTCTTATCCCAGTTTACAAGATCGATGCTACTGACCAGTTTACTCCTCGTGCCGATTTGTAAAGATTTAAAACTATCCCTAGCACCATACGGAGCGACTGATCCCTTTTCCAGTCATGCCAATCCTCTTTTGATAAGTTTTTTAAATATGGAATCAAAGCTTCTAGCTCTAAAAGCTTTGTAATGGAAGCTTGGTAGATGGTTGGATTGGATGGAGTCGAGGAAGTTAGTTTGGGCTCCTCTCCCCCATTAGGATGGAACAAAATCAAGAGAGAAGACGTTCTCCCATGATGAGAGGAACCATCTCCCATCCATCCAAGCTATATAAACCTCTCTTTTCCCAATCTAAGCTAATTTTGGAGTGAGTTTGAATGATCAGCAAGAAATCTATAGCTTGTAGCTTTCTAGTATATGTTTGAGGGAGAATAGTGTGTTTTGGTTTGGTTTGAGACTAGAGGGAAGAGGCTTTAAAACTTCCATTGTTGGGGCTATCCATGAGATGCTAGTAGAAGTGTGGGAACTTGGATACATTGGAGGAGACCAGTGACGTCAAGGCATTAGTTGTAATATCTTTTTGATTTATATGGATACAACTATTGATTGATTTCCTACATCAAGTGTTATTTTACATCTTTATGGTTTAATGTTCCTTGACCTATTAAGTAGGTTGAATACAATATTGTACGATATCATGTTTGTTGTTGTTGTTTGTTTTCCTGTTTCAGGTATTCGAAGGAAGGAAACAGAAGATAGCTGGAGTGAGGAAGACGTATCATCACCAAGCATAATAGTGTTCTAAGGGGTAGGCCCTCTTAATTGATTCTAGCTTAAGGAGATTTTCCATAGATTGTTTGTTTATGTCTAGACCCACTCTCTGAGACTAGAGGAATTGTTTGTGTCTACACTAAGAATTTACCTGCATCACAACCCCTCCAACAACATAAATTCTATATGGTTCACAAGCACTACAAAATCCACCTTATATTCCAAAAGTAGGTCCTCATGTGCAACCTAGTCAAAATCCCATTCCCGAAGCATATGGTCAAATCCCATTTGGAACTTATCAGTATCAACAAGGAATTCCTCAAGGAACTATTCAACAACAATCTTTATAGCAGCAAGGGAAACCTTTGCAACAATAGGGACAACCTTTGCATATGTTTCAACAACCTTTGCAACAGTAAATGAAGTTTGTCCAACAACTGAACCTGTAGAAATTTTGAATAATAAACACATATTCAATGGAGATTATCCTGATCGTGTACTATTGTGGAATACATACACAATACATAAGCTCCTCTACGTTGATCATCAACATAGCAGCATCAATAACAATAAAATATCAAGAGCATGCACACATTAACACAATATGTAACCCGGGGAAAGCTTATAGCTTAAAACCCCACATTATCTGTATATTAATGATTGAGAACATGTAACATTACAATAGTCAATACTTCTCACAAGTATATAGCACTATCTCCACCTGTTACACACAATACAGCTCAGATCTGATCTCCAAATCTATTCCACTGCTTGCCTGCCTCCA
>APFE031007645.1:0-20226 GCA_000404065.3 Pinus taeda | reverse complement strand
AGTTCTAACTGAAGTCATGCATGCAACAACTCAACTGACCCACAAAGAAAACGTATTTCCTTCTGACAGCTACATGTATCACATCTGTAGCTCAAACTGAAGTGCTCCAAGAGAATAAGATAAAGTTTATAGTCTAAATATTATTATAAGCTAATAATATTTAACTGCTCTATAATTAGACTTGACAGTGTCACCGCTGTTGTATAAAAATAGAAGTCCATCTATTTTTTCCAAGTTGACCAATCATCCATAAAAAACATCCTGCAACTTATAGACATGATCCATATGTCTAAAAATAGACATAGTCTAAAAATAGACTTTGCGCCATAATTTGCCTGCGGGCCCACTTAGTGAAGGTGACTCTTTTCACTAAGCTTCATCATCTTGTTGCAATCTCAACAGAACCATCCCTTGTATCTGCAAGGTCAAAAATTGTAGCAACAAGGTCAGCCCTTGCAGCAGCAAACTCAACCTTTATATCAACAAGGTCAAACCTTGCAGACATGAGGCCAACCCCTATAGTAGCAGGGCCAAAAACTTTATTACCAGGGTTAGCAGTTGCAACAACGTATAATCAATATGTACGCACAATGTTTATCCAACTTATGGTTATCAACAGCCTATGAGAGGTTAATATCAACCCTACCCTAGATAGAATCCACCTTATAGTCAAGTTATCCCTCAGCGGGGGAAAAATCAAGACCCTTGTGGTCAAAATCCTCCATTGTTGGGGAAAAAACCTTGCGAACAAGGTTGGAGTCTGCAAAATAGGCCTTATCAAAGTCCTTATATGCCTTTCAACTTGAAATTGTCATTTCTAGAAACCTTGGAACTACCAAACGTCTCAAGGCTTACTAATGATCTAATACTTCATTCACCTTATTGGCCTCCAGTTCCCACTAAGATTCCTAGTGATTGCCCAAAATTCGAAGGAAAAGATAAGGAATACCCTCAGGCCCATGTGATGACATATCACTTATGGTGTTCTTCCAATTCCTACGTTGAGATTATGTTCTTCTATGCCTTTTTCAGTGAACCTTGACAAGTGTTGCCACAAAGTGGTACATCAAGTTACCTCAAGGTACTTATGCAAACTTCAACTCTTTGGCCATGGCCTTCCTCACTCACTTCTAGTTATTGGTTCATTATGAAACCAGTACCCACTTTCTTAAATCTCTGAAACAGGGTACTACGACCCATATCTCCAATCACATCTATGAATGGAGACATCAGTTTTGCCTCATCAAGTTTGAAATCTCAGACGAGTTGTTAACCAAATGGTTCATCAAGTCATTCGTAATAAAAATCATTACAGATATGATAATGGGCTATTTTCTTACTAAGGATCAAGCCATTTCCCATTCCAAGTATTTATATTTGGTTTATTCCCAATATGGCACGTTATATGATATTTTACCTGATACTCCAAGATCATCTTCAGATTCATCATCTTTGAATATTCCTGATGTACCACCTATTGATGGTATTATTGAATCAATATCTCAAACTTCCAATAAAGCTTCTTCGAAGCAGAAATTTGTTTAGAATATTGTTTCCAATCCTCCTTTGAAAACCCCATAAAATCCTGGTAAAACCTCTGAGGTTAATGTAATTCAATCTAACACAGTAGACAAATCCTCGAAAGGTAAGAAAAAGGGTAAATGTAAAGAAAAATTTGATACCCTGAAATAGGATCCTCCTAAGCCATCTATTGATGATGCCTCCAAATGTAATCCTAAGTATCCTTGCCTCATTTGTGAGGAAGACCATTACACAAAGGATTTTCCTCGTCGTGTGTAAGTTAGTTGTTTATTGAAAAGGACCTCAACTATACTGAAAGAGCCATTTCCATCATAGCAGACTTAGTTGGTAGACCAACTACAATCCTCTGTCTCTTCATATTCTCAGGTATACATGAGTGGTATAGTTCTTATTTCTATTGCCACTCGGTCGAAAGATTATCAAACTCCTCAAATGCAGACGGTGGAAAAGGAAGCCACTAAAACACCACCTACTTCCACTCCACCCAATTCTGGTCCTCTTCATATTTAGAGACCTAATAATGAATCTGTCATCCGACTGCCCCACAAAGGTGTGCTTCAGAAGTCATTATATAATCTAAATGCTAGAGCTACTCAACATTATAGTATTATCAAAGATTTAGCTCAAGCACCCTCGCGATGTATGCCTTGGAAGTTCTCCATGCTCGTCTAATGTAGCGAAAATCAATATTATCTACTATAGGATGAATCGATCCTACAGATTCAAACTTGATCACTTTCAATATGGAAAACCATGTTCCTCATCTTCCTCGTCAAATTGAATTTTTGATTGAAATCATTATCAAAGGAAAGATGATTCATCAGAATATCATTAATGAAGGCAATTCTACCTGTATCATGTATGTTTCATGTTGGAAAGACATTGGCTCTCCGCCTCTAAACCAATCCACGAACACCTTAGAAGCCTGTGATGGTAGAGGTTCCCATCCTTATGTTATTCTAACAAGTTTTCCCATCACCTTGGAAGGGAAAACTGTCGAGTTAGAAGTAGAAGTTGTAGATGCAAATCAGAAGTGCAACCTTCTACTTGGTTGAGGTTGGACCCATGTCATGTTTTGTATGGTGTCCTCTTTGTTCTAGGTGCTCTGATTTCCTCATGAGGGGAAAATTGTCACCATCGATCCATTATCCTTTTTCTCTTTTGGTTCTTCAAATGGAAATGTATTATATGTGGGAAATACCGGTATTTCGTATGAGAGTGTGGGGGAAATTCTTTTCAAATATTCTTCTTTAATAGGAACTTTTTCTCTCCCACCTCCGCATGTCACCTCGATCAACATGAAATCTACCTCCAATGATCCATGGATCATCGCTACTCTAGGTCAAGTTGATTATTTTGGTGATGCCATGCCACTAAGTCCTTTTGAACAAGCTTATCAATAAGTTTTCTTGGCTTCAATGACTGCTTCAGAAATCCATACTATTCTTAGTATGCACCTAGACACGTATTCGCAATCTCCTTGGCTTGGTTCTTGGGATTCTCCGGGTACATTAAATGAGATACTCCCCACTGACGAGAGTATTTTTGAGGTTATGTCTCTTGATCAAACTCCTTGGAATGATGTCCATCATCATTCCTCGTTTCTTCCAAGTCTTTGTGAGATTCCTTCATGTCTTGAGGCTTTTGTTTCTCATAACCCAATGCATCCACTTCAAACACCTATTTTCGTGCACAAAGTTTTGTCCGAAGGTGATATGGGAAATATTATGGCCACCATGCCAATCGAAATTTCCGTTAAACCTGGAATTTTTGAGAACATTCACGTTGGGGTTTCCTGTTCTCTCGAAGAGATCAGGGTTTACACTGACCTTTTTAAATAATTTCGCGATGTCTTTGCTTTGTCGTATGAGGAAATGCCTGGTATTGATCCAACTATAGTGGTACACAAAATACCCACGTATCCTAACGTGAAGCTCGTTCATCAACAACTCCATTTAGTGCGTCCCAGAAAGGTCGCTGTTGTTAAGGGAGAGGTTGAAAAACTTCTAAAGGCTGGTTTTATTTACCCTATCCCATTGATAGATTGGGTTTCTAATATAGTACATGTTACTAAAAAGTAGGGAACACTCTCAGTTTGTGTTGATTATTGCGATATCAATCGTGTGTTCCCTAAAGGAAATTATGCCACTCCCTTTATTGATCAAATCATTGATGAGTGTGCTGGGAGCGAGATCTTTTCTTTTATAGATGGTTTTTCTGGTTATAACCATATTAACATATTACCATTGATCAACACAAGACCGCTTTCATATGTCCATGGGGGAATTTTTCTTATAAGAAGATCCCTTTCGGTCTCAAAAACGTTGGTGCTACCTTCCAGAGAGTAATTTCATATTCCTTTCATGATATTAAACACATTGTTCAACTTTATTTAGACAACTTACCAACTCATTTTGCTAAGCATCATGACCATATGGACCACCTTCGAGCAAGTCTACTACATTGTCAACACTATGATATTCATCTCAATCGCATAAATGTATCTTCTACGTCAAATCTGGTCAGCTCTTGGGTTTTTTTGTGTCCAAAGAAGGCATCCGAATAGATCCTCTGAAATTTGAGGCTATTGTAAATCTATCCATCCTTCATCACTACACCTATTGCAAAGTTTGCAAGGGAAGGCCATTTTTCTTCATCGTATTGTCCCTAATTATGTTGAGCTTGCCAATGGATTTACTCACTTACTTAAGAAGGGGGTCCCATTCATTTGGGATGAAATTTCCCAACAATATTTTGATGCTCTTAAGGAAGCACTCATCAATTCTCCTCTATTGCATCCCCCCCCGACTACCACCACGATTATTTCTTGTACTTGGCTATGGCTGAAAGAACCATTGCTATGGTTCTAGTCCAGGATGATGACGATGGCAATGAACATGTGGTTTATTATTTGGGTTTAAATATTATTGACATAGAAACTTGATATGCTCATGTCAAGAAGTTTTCTTCGGCAGTAGTCCATGTTCAACAATTACGCCATTGTATTCTTCAATGGAAGACCACGATGATTTCTGAATGTAACACCATGACTTACATTTTGACTTATAAATTTATTGGGGGAAATAATCTAAATGGACTATTATCCAGCAAGATTTTTATTTGGAGTTTACTATCACCAAATCAAATGTCACTAGTTTTTGCTGAATTGATTTGTGCCCTTCCTTCTGCCAATACCTCCATTGATTTTACTGAGAAGATTACTGATGAGACTTTGTTTCTGATCAGTACTCTTGACCCATGGTATAGGTATATCATTTTTTATCTTCAAACCTAAACTTTCCGATCTGATTTTTCTCAATCTGACTGATGCCACATCCAACATCAGTCTCAACCTTATCATATTATTTGTGATACGTTGTACCGATTCGGGGTTGATTCTGTTCTTCACAAATGTCTAACACTTGAAGAGGCTAAATGAGTCTTAAATGACTGCCACCCTAGGGCATGTGGTGGTCACATTTTAGGCTATGCACTCCTTAGAAGATCCTTTGCGCCAGTTATTTCTAACCTTCTATATTCAAATATTGCATTTTGGTAGTTCAAAAGTGCCATGACTGTCAAATATATAATTGTAAACATTGTGCCCCACCATCACCCTTACACCCAGTTGTTATCATTGGGCCATTCACTAAATCAAGAATATATTTCATGACCTATAACCCTTGCTCGTCTGGGGGGCATGGCTATAACATCATCTTCGTCAACTATTTTACTAAATGGGTCAAGGCAATGCCCATGTATAATGTTGATGGTACAACTGCTACTCAATTCCTCTTTAGCCATGTCATATCCCATTTTAGTGTCCCTCAAGCCATTGTCACTGATCATGGATCACATTTTCATTAGTACATGATGACAGAGCTTACTAATTAGTTGGGTCTTCACCATGATAGCTCAACTCCTTACTACCCAAAGACCAATGGCCAAGTTTAAGTGATTAATAAAGTCTTAATTACTATGCTTCAACGTACCATTGGGAAGCATAAAAAGGATTAGAATCTCATGTTGTTATTGACTCTTTGGGCTTACTGAACCTTGGCTAAGATAGCCATTGGTTTCACTCCATTCCAGTTGATATATGGTTTAGAGGCAACACTCCCTATTGAGTGTGATATTCGTTCATTAAAACTAGCTATTGAGCTACTTCCTAATACCTCACTTGAAGAGGAGAAATTACTTTATCTCGAGAGGCTTGATGAAACCAGTCGTATCATTGTGATGGTTATCGAAGCATAGATGGTTATCGAAGCATAGAAAAAATGAGTTAAATCTCATTATGATCAAATTGTTTCTCCATGAGTTGTCGTTGAAGGTGACTTGGTCTTGCTATATGACCAAGCCAACGATAAGTTGGGAGCTGCGAGGTTTGAACCTATGTGTCATAGACCATACATCATTAAACATGTCTTGAAAAAAGGAACCTATGAGCTGGTTGAATACAAACGTAATGTGTTAGCATAGCCCCGCAATGGGATTTATCTAAAAAAGAATTATTTTTTATTTCCATGTAATTAATTTTGTACATTAGTGTTTGAATTCATTGGTGTGCATTTTTTATTTTTTTGTGTGATTGTTTTCTTTGCAGACATTTTTCCTCTGCTTATCTTGTGTTCCACTCGATTTGCATACGTCATCAAACCATTATGTTGGTTTTGTGGATGGTGCTTAATGTAGCACATAGAACCTATCTTCCACATCTTGGGAAATGTTCACCCCTGATGGTGAGTTGATTAATTTACAAGGTATTTTCTTGGGATGAAAAACTAATACTATTGTTGAGTACAATGTAGTTATTGAACTGTTATGAAAGAAATTGCTCTTAGAATTAGAAATTTGGTTGTTAAGTTAGATTCATAACTCGTTGTGCTACAATTAGATGGTCATTATTCAGTAAGAAATCCAAAATTTTTGTGCATATATCTATGTGTTCAATTATTCGAAAGAAATTTTGATTATATCACATATCAACACATTCCATGAAATTTGAGTACATTAATAGATACATTATAAAATTATGTTTTAAATAGACATTTGCGTCATTTATGAAAAAAACAAATCACGTCATCATGATATATGAACACATAAGTAGATAGAAGAAACATGCATATGTGTGTGTGTGTGTGTGTGTGTGTGTGTGTGTATATATCTATATATATCTATATATATATATATATATATATATATATATATATAATATTGAGTCTATAAAATTTTGTTCATCAAAATCTCAAAAAATAGTGTTCTGAGACACATGCCTTTCAAAGCCTACAATACTGTAGATAAACACGACTAGGAATAGCCTATTCACCCACATGATGCTCATGATAGCATGAGACCACTCTAATCACTCAGAATAACAACTGAAACAATCTCGTGGACACCCCTACTATATGCCTACGGTACCGCAGCAGCACATCATCTATATTTGGATACTCTAGAATCCCCCAAGTAATCACTTCCAAATTTCATTCCATTTCTACTATAGGGTTTGCTCCCTCTCTGTATAGAGCATCATCCTCTATTTGACGTGATACTTTTCATGCTATTGGTGACATGTCGGGAGGGCTTTCCAGTCCTACATCTAAAAAATTATCATAAGTAAACTCTTAAATACACTTCAAAAGAAAAAATCATAAAAATTGAAAATTTCAAAAAAAGTAAATTTTACATGCATCGGTCCACTATGCACCCAGTGGTAGAGGAAGATATGGATCTCCTCTGAAATATGTGTGAACATAGTCATAGTCATCCACAACAATTATTTGTTGGTGTAGCCAACCAAAGAAAAACAAAGGGAAATGCATCCATAGACCTCCTCCCCCGCAAGGCATTATCTCACTCCATTTGAGAAACCTCAGATCTTGTGGAGTTGTATTGTCGACCTATACCCACTAGTATCGAAATAGGGGCACACACTCCAAAAATGAAGTGACCAAAATCAATCCAAAGCTAAGCTTCTTCAAGTTTCCTAACTTGCCTTTGGTCAAATGTCTCTTCATATTGACCAGCAATCCTTCACACCAGTTGAACATTGTTTGAGAAAGAAAATACGCTGCGCATTGGAATTTTGATTTCGTTGCCTCACGAAACACCTGCACCCTAGCTATATGGGCCATGGTGTGTAGAATCTTCCTCAAGGGAAGGTTTTCGATGGTTCCTATATTCACCTTCTCGATCACAGTTGTCTTTTGACTTAGACAATGCCTTCTAATCAAGGTATTGGTGCTCTCTCCTCCAATACGAGCTCCAAAGAGTTGGAACCTATCCCCTCTTTTGGACAATCGAGTGATAAAGTAGATGTCAGCTACTTCTAGTTCCAGTTCTTTATCTCTAATGATGAAGACCTGGTGATCAAAACCCCATAATCCAATGAGATATTCTAATAGCTCATTTTGAGCTCTCAGTCCCAGGGTTTAGAAGAACTTCAGTATTTTGTAGTCCCTCAAAGTATTGACACATTTAATGCTTTGGGAAGCTTGGTTATCTTCTGCCTCGTGGCCTCTTTCTTTCCATTCGACAACCATGTCTGTTGAAATTTCCTGCAAACAACCCATAAACAACATTTATATTCCTTTCCATGGATCAAAATCTTGAAAAACCAATCAAAAGAGACGATTTTTCATTCTTTTCGCTCTGCATCCAGTGCGATTGTCTAAATTATTTTCACATTGGTAGCACGAGAGCCTTTTGGGCTAAGGGGTGATCAATGCAAATTCAATGATCAAAATTACGTTGCTCGCCCCCAATAATAAACATGAAAATCCTCCTCCTACACAACATAAACTCCTATGAAATGGCATGAAAATAACTATTAAAATCAAGAGAAAGGAAAGAGCTCTTACTTGCAACTGACAGTTCATGAAATGGTGCCCTGGATCTCCCACACCGCTTGCCTGAAGAAATAAGAAAATGGGGTAAAATGCACTCTCTTATTTACTCCAAGTGTAATGGTAAAAATGTTTTACTTTTGGTCTATTTATAAGTTTTTAAACACATTTTTCCAATATTTTATTATTTTTCTCGATACCAGTGATGTGTAGTTACCTTTGTGCAGTTACAGGATGTTTTTGGTGGTAATGGTGACCATTTTTTACCAATTCAACGAGTTTTTTATCTCTTTTTCAAACTCGTTAAAAATAAACGAGAAAGGAACCCCCCTGAAGTCATATTTAAGATCTTTTCTGACTCTCGAAATATGAAAAGATCATTTAGTACATTTCTTTTGAAACTTGTTAAATTAAATGAATTGACGCCATCTCAGTATATGTTTACCCCTTTCTTGGGTTGGGATTGACTATTTATGAAAAAGGAACACCTTGGTCGACATGGTCAAGAGGTTCTCTCGAATATTGATTTCTACCTTTTCAGCTTTGAGAGACAAATTATGAAAAGGGACATGATGGAGTTAAATTTTTCATCTCTTTTTTAAACTCTCTAAGTATGAAAAAGACATTGAGTTACTCTTCCTTCAGACTCGTAAAAATTAAATGATGAAATACTTGTCACCATGACGAGACCAATTTTCTCCTTCCCAGGACTCGTAAAACTTACTAGGATGGATCCATTCAAATAATGAACTTATATGACAAGCATATTCTATCCCCTTCAAGCTTGTGATTAAAAATAATTGGGGTTCTCACTAGAAATAATGGGGAAAAGTGAAAGTGAAACATCTCTTGTATAGGAAGCATGTCGCTCTTGAACATGACATTGATCTATTTCTCATTTCAGGTTTGGGATATCCTCAATCAGTCACTTGTCCTTCCGGGTTTGGATGATCCATTTTTCCTCTCATATGACTATTCCACTTCACCATCATGACTCTTAGTCCTATGTTAATTCAAATGCTTCCACACTTCGAAGTTGTATAGCCGATATGTTCAAGAGAAGTCCTATCTACAGTTTATTACTTATACATTGTCTGACCTTTTGCTACAGTATTGGATCATACTCATTTATTCCACTTTATTCCTTGTTTTGTGTCGATGATGAGGGAATACTTATGGCCCTCCTTCGACGAGTCACTTTCTGTCGACTTCAGCTCACTATCCAGGAAGATGACTAAGGAACTCCCTTTCAGTACCTTAGAGCTTTCATGCCTTAATGGCAAGTTCTTTGCATTTAAAGATAGGTTTTCTTCATTGACCTTCGATCGGATGATTCCACGAGTGTTTGAATTCAACTTCATTTTTCACATTCATGGATTGTATTGTCATATCTTGAGGGCCATTGTCATTATTGGTGGTTTCTCTTGTTCTTGTTAATGGTCCACATCATTGGTCGATAATTAGGTGGCTTTCTAGCATGTTCAACTTCAACACATTCATTTGCATGTTGGAATTCATACTTTTATCAGGTTGGGATGGAGCACAAGACCCTAAGTTTTGTATAATATCATTCAGGTTGCGTGGAGTTATGTATTATTCATGATTGTGTATATGTTTCCTCTATACGGATGGTTGCAACCATACTGTGGGACCTGATATCTATGATGATGATGATCCTTCTATATTGGTGGTTGCATCCATACCTTAGATCTTATATTTCCAAATGATCCTTTTCATTCAGATGGTTGTGCCCATACCCAGGATCTTTTCACATGGTCCTTTCTATCTATATGGCTTCATCGATACCATGGTTTCATGTTTTGATATCATATATGTATATGTCTATGCATCCTTGATTTGCAGGTCTCTTGACAGTGTTTGTTCTCTTCCTTGTAAAAGCTCGTAAAGCATCTCAACCATCACTCCCTATTCTACCTTCATTCTTCAGGGGGAAAATGTTACACATTATTTTATCACACCTCTTGCACTTCCTTGCTTCATACCTTAGAGTACCCAAAACTTGGAAATTATGCAGTGTACCCATCCTGATATGTAGTCTATATCCTCCCTAAAGAAGTGAGCTCAAAGCTACCTACTGATGCTGATGGTGGGTTGCACCATACTAGCCTCACGCTGCCAGTGCATTTTTTACTTAGATACTTGTGCTGATCCCTAAAAGGTAAGTTTTCCTAAAGAGGACAAGAAGCTTTGTGATCTAGAGGCTTCTAGAATGATGAGATGGAGCTTGTTTATTATGGATGTGGTTGAATTCTCTCAATATTTCCTTTTGACCTTATCCCTATGAGCTTCCTTCTTGAGATGAGGACCTTCCCCTATATATGGAGAGATCCTAACTCCCTCTCCCTGCCTATATATTCATCCTCTTCCATTCCTAAATGGTTGGTCTCAAGTTATTTGCACCCTTATGCTGAGATAGTGCCTACATGTTATTGTTCACTTTGGCTTGGAGAAGGAGCGTTTGGACAGCTTCAGCTTGGACTTGGACATTCACTCAAGAAGGGCTTACTGACATCAAGGCATAGGTTTTATGCTTCTTCTTTTATTCATTTAATATATACAACTATTGATTCACTTTCCATAAATCCTTGTGTCAATGCATCATTTATCTTAATGCTCCTTGATCTATTAAGTGGATTACATTCGATTATGCTTGTTGCACTTGTATGCTTTGTTGTGCCTTTGGCCTCTTGCGTAAGTACACAAATGTTGTGAATAGTAAGGACTAAGCCTGAGGAGTAAGCAATCAAGATCTTCAACAAAGGAGTGTGTTATAGTAGCAAAATGAGGTAGGTCTTATTCCTCTTCTCTCATTTCAATTGTAATTTAGGAAAGTGTCTCGTAGATTGTCGCATTGATTGGTAGTCCCACTCATTGGCGTAGAGGGATCATCTTTGTCTGCAGAGAGGATTTACCTAGACAACGCGTAGCTAAAAGTAATTATTGCAAAAAAAACCATTTTCCCATTCCATGTAAATAAATACCAATAAAAATAGAATCATCTCACAAAAAAAAATGATATTATCAAAATGCCATGTTTTTTCTTCAATTAAGAGCAATTTATAAAATCACACTTGGAAATTTAGATTCAATGCTTTGAAGTTAGAAAATAAAATGGAATGGTTTGGTATTAGTTTCAAAATACTTGGTCTTTTTTCAAAAGAAATTAGTTATTCCTAAACTTTACTTATATGTATGAAATTGAGCTATAAGTTCATTATCTTCTTCACACATAACATCATAACTAATTGAACTAGAAACTACATGCACATGAATCATGTATACAGATAAATAGTGACATACACCATGTGGCTCTTGTTGAATAACATTCAATTGAAATAGAAATCTCGAGGTCGAGTATAAAAGGACTCATAAATATCTTTGTTATTAAATTATTAAAATATTTTATAAGAGATCAACTCCATATTAATCACCAAAGTACACAGAAACCCCTAGTGTGATGGTAAATTTTTTATTTTCAATTATTTTCTACACATATATAAGCATATATTAAAATATAAATTTCTTAAATATTTTATTTATTATTAATATAGAATATGTTTTTTTATTCAATAATTTTTACTTCCAATTTCTCTCTCTATATGAAAATTTGGTATAGCCTTTAATTATAGTGTCAATCGAAATATTTTATTTATAACTAACATTAAAATGATCTTTTGTTATTATTATCTTTTTCAAGTGGCATGTGTCAACTACATGTTAAGCACATAATGAATTATACATTTCTACTACCATTATTATGTATTCTAACAATGACAATTCTAAAATTTCAAATAATAAAAATTTAGCAAAGCTTTAAGGTCTTGAATATGCCATAATATTATTGGAATTTAAAAATACAATCAAATTTATATAAACCATAGCCACATTCATGTATAGTGCACACAGATGATCCATTTCACAAGTCTTGTAATGGACACATCGATCAATGAGGTAAACAATCTATACAACTAACATGTCAATAGTTTGTTTTGTAACCCTGTAAACCAAAGACCTAATGTAATTTCATATTTGGAATAGCTAAATGTGAAAAGGTAAATATGTTAAGTAATGTTAAACTTACATATTTTGAAACGTGAGGAAGTTAAGATTGAAAATTTCATCCAGAGATAGTGAGATATTTTTTATTCCCCACCACACAATACGGATTTCTAATCAAAAGAGAGATATTAATATTCCACCTTTCAATAGGAGGGGCATAATTAATAATAATAAGCTCTATTTTTTAAAGTGGGATTAGGCCTTTTTAACAACTAAGGGGAGCTTAGATTGGCATTATCCTTAAAGTTGAATGGAAAATAAATTTTCCCGCCACTAAGATGATGTCACCAAGATTATAGGAGACCTAGTCGATCCTTGATATTCCTTAAAATAGTTTATTTCACCCTTAGGTGGCTCCCACCCTCAAACCTCTCCTCGTGTAGTTTGAATAGAACTAGTAAGACTAAGCTCCACAAAAACTATGTAATATACATTTTTTGAGTAAAATTAAAAATTAAAATAAATAATTCAAAAATCACATAGCCCTTGAAATATCACATCTCCTACAAAGACATCCAAAGGTGGGAAGTAGATTTTCCCTATATGTGACAATAACTAGCAATATTCAAATTGTTTAAATCACAATTATGTTATGAATATCTCATCCTTGAAATAAATAGCATGAACAACTTTGGCACCCTCATTTCATTTATTAGTCCTTACCTCTATCAGGGACTATTTTAACTTTTGCCTCGTGGTCAAATTCCCTTGATTGTGTATTAGTTTGCGAAATTGTGGTAACTTTAATTATTTTTTTGGAAAATTCCTATTGATTTCATTTTCCTTTATGTCAAAAAAACATATTTCTAATTTTTGAAAATCTTCTTTCTAATTTTCCATTCATTGAGTGAGAATTAATGTGACATAATACCCCTCGTGAAGAGTGATTTAATTTTGGTATTTGTCATATTTTGGAAACTATTTTTAAAATAGAAAAAAAAAAGAATTATGTTATTGGTTGTTGTAGAGGCTCTGACATTGTCGTGATTGACTTGTAGTGGAAAAATAGAATTGCAGTCAATGGCAGGGAAAATTTTAAGGATGAAAGTTTATCTTAAAGTTTAGAAACCTTGGCGAATCTTACTAGTCCCTAGTATGTAAACTATAAAATGTTTGGTGATATTTTGGTAGAAATATTTATATTTCCAATGATTTTATATTATTTTATATAAAATGTTGGCAATTGCTAAGGTAAAATAATTTTGTATTGTAAAATTTTGGTGAATTATTTTTAGGAAAAAATGGAATTTGGAAAATCTTTTTTTTGGAAGAAAACATGGAAAAATAGCCTGCCTGTGAATATTAGCCCCTAAAATGTTCCATGGTCGATGGATTATCAACCAATAATGCAATTTACAAATCATCCAGCATTGAGTAGTGTAGATGAGAGGACGACACAATCAGCCAGTAAATAGTGAACAAAATACTCTTCAAGATCAACGATAGAAAAGGCACATCAGGTTATAAACTAGTGAGGAAATTAACCCAAATAAGCTACTCAATGTTCAACATGGCCCATACTACTTTAATTATGTGGTGCCATTTGATTGGATATTAGGACAGTTACAGGTTCGACCAAAACCATCTATACCAGTTCCCAATACTACTCCCACTCATCCTTATGGGATCCTAAATATGGCATGATCATGCAAAGAATTATAGTGAATCCATAAGAAAACGTTGAAGAATTAGATCTTGAGTGGCCTCCCATGATACGGATATGAACTCATATCATTGAGATTAAATTTATTCCCAAAATCAATTGTTATAGTAAAAATGTAGTGAAATGGTTTTCTAATTGGTTGTTCGAGATGTGACTATTGTGTGTGTGCGTGTGTTGAGAATGTAGTGAGAAAGGTATTTTGGCTTGTGCCCTAACTAGTGAGTACCCCGAGTTTTCCTTAAGAGATAGACTTCATTTTTGGTGAGTTAATTTATAGTTTATGGGAATTATCATCACGAGTTCATGAATAGAGTTGGAGCTTTAGTTAAGTGGAAGTATTAATTAGTTTTACTATAGTATTGGTTGTAAGATCGAGTTTAGTTAGAATGAGTCGGGTCTTCACTCTTAATTAAAGGAGCAAGTTAGATTGCTAGCGTTGATTGGAGAGAGTGCGAGTTAAAATTCCAGTGATGATTGGAAGGAGAGTGAGTAAAACTCAATTAACACACTATCAGAGCTTGATTTTTATATTTAAACTAGTTTAATTTAGCATGGATGAATTCTATAAAAGCAAGGACAAAGGAATAAGTAAAACATAATTGTTTTGTGCACAAGGTTGTGAGAAAAACAAATATAACGAGATTGTGAGAGAGAGCCTTGATTGTGGAGTGCAGGAATTGTTTCCTAAAGAATAAGAGGCACAAGTGCACTAGATTGAAGGAGCCCATGTAAAATTATAAATGGGAGATAAGGTAGTTGGTCAAGTCAATTCAAATTGACACAAAATGTGTGTTTTCTCTCTTGAGCAATTGAGGGAAACAAGTTCCAACTCTAGGGTTTCATCTTCATCGTAGATTAGCAGAAGACAAGTGATCCAATCTTAAACAAGAACACAAAAAATATTAGATATAACCATAAATATAGCGATGCAGAAAAAATAAAACTTCATTTCATTAATATCAAAATACTGAAATATGTTTACAAACAGAATGGAAATAAACTAGCTCAGTCAATGGTAGCTTATCTCTAAGAAGAGATGTGGTGGCTAGATGCCTCTAAACTATGTTAAAATGAGGCTCGAGGGCCTATTTATTATTGAACAACAAGGGAAAACCCCAAAAAAATAAAATCATAATGCTGTAACATGTAGCACCGAGTTTTTGTGGTCCCCACTGGGTTAGTTGGGAAACCAACTTCCCAAGGTTGTAACTTGGTCATATTAGCTTCGTTTGGCACATACGATACCTTGTTGGAAATTTCTCTCCGAGCAATATAGGATTTCCACAAGCCCATGTATATGGATATGGGTCTAATGTGGACCTCGAAAACATTTCATTTAGGGGGTCAAATTGCTTTGGAAGTTCAAGACCCGAAAAACTACTAAAAATAGTAAATGCTAAAATAAACAAGGAAACAGATGAAACTGACTCGGGATCTAGGTGGAATAGGAGGGTGGCCACCAATATCCACCTAGATCATTCCTCCCGCCTTAGGAATAAATGGTCCCCATTGCATTCAAAGCCTCCATGATGTGAGGAAATTTCTTTTGAACCTAGTCCTTAGTAAAGGAGTTGGCCTGCTTTGACAACTCGATATAGTTGGATCCTCTATTGGCAAGTGTTCTCGATCTGCATTTCCATGAGTTGATGATTTTTGGCCTATTCCATGTAGTTTGGGTTTAGCTCTGTTGGTTTGATTTGTTCCACAATGTTGGATGTGTCCAAAAATGGTGGAAACTATGACCAAAGGCAGTCTACATTGAACACTGGGTGTAGACCAAGGAACGGTGGGATGTTGAGCTCGAAGGAACTGTCACCTACAGCCTTGGTGATGGTGTATGGCTCATATTGAAATGGATAAAGCTTATGTTGGGGTCCAACAAGGTGCTCCTTCTGTAAATGTAGCGAAAATTTTTCCCCCACCTGGAACTTGTGCAGCACTCAATGTTGATCATGGTGCTATTTGTAGTTAGCATTGGCTCTTTCTAGTATATCGTGGACCTGTTGGAAGAAGTGTTGAATGTGCTCAATGAATTTTTTAGCCCTATTGGCTTTGGAATGGACATGAACTGAATCTTCCTGAGTAGCTACAAATGGTATGGGCATATCAATGGGACATAATGGTTGAAATCCCAGCCCTACCTGATAGGGGCTATGGGTCATTAAGCTATGGAGATCTATGTTGTAGTTGTGATAGACATAGGGGAGGATTTCATCTCATGTATGTGGATGCTTTGAGTTGTACACGCGCAGAATGTGTCTGATCATCATGTTGATGACCTCTGTTTGGCCATCAGTTTGGGGGTGGAATGTCATGGACTTATTAAGTTTGGTATCCACCATCACCCAGAGACTTGACAAAAATGCACTTAGGAATATGTTGTCCCGATATGAGATAATGGACTGTGGGATCCCAAACTGCACCCACACTCACTCGAAGAAGAGCTTAGAAGTGTCCTATGTTTTGATACTCTTCTTGTAGGCTTCCATGATGGCCATCTTAGAGAACTTGTTGACAACCAAGAAAACACAATCGTTGTTCTACTTATTAGAAGAAAGGCTTGACATGTAATCCATGGAGATAGATTCCCACAATCGACTAGGCATAGGTAGAGGAGTATACAGGCCTTGCTTCTTGATGGTTGGTTTGTAAATGGCATAGGAAGTGTAGGATCTAATGTACTTCCAAGCATCCTGACAAAGTTTCAGCCAATAAAAATACTTCTTTAGTACAACCACTATTTTCTCTACTCCGAAATGTTCAGTGAATCGACTGTAGTATGCCTCCCAAATTATCATGGTAGGCTCACTTGAAGGAACACAATTTTTTCCCAGGTGGCATAACAATGCATCCCAAAGTTGAAAATTTGGAACTTGCTTCCCTTCCAGAAGTGTATGATACGTGCTATTGAATTTTGGATTGCTCTGGTAAAGATGTAGCCACTTTGAATTCTCTTGCCCACAAGAGTCAAGTATAGTGATCAACATTGTGACTAGTTGTCAACTGAGGAAATATACAACATTATTGGTTCTAATCTTCTTATACTTAATGTTCAAATGGAACTGTTGCAGGTAGGTGAACCATTTCTGATGGAAATCATTCTGTAACTTCCCTTTTGTCTGTATGACCATTTCCTTCCCCATAATGTAATTCTTCCATTGATGATAGGCCTACACAATGGAATACATTTCTTTGTCATAAGTGGGATACTTTTGGTCTGTGTATGAAAGTATCTCACTGTGGCAAGCCACTGGATGCCCCTGTTGAGTAAGAATTGCACCAATAGCATAGTCAGAGGCATCTGTCTCAATCTCAAATGGTTTTTCAAGTCTGGTAATGTGAGCACTGGTGTAGAGGAGAGGTGATTATTCAACTCAGCAAACACCTTTTGTTGGGTTTCAGACCAAAATATATTTTCTTTCACTCCGCCCTTGGTGACTTGACTTAAAGGCCAAGTGATATGAGAGAACCCCAACACAAAATTGGTGTAGAAATTTTCAAGACCCAGAAACTTGTGGAGCTCTGTTAGAGGGGTTGGGGCTAGCTAATCCCGAATGATTTGTATCTTGGCTGGGTCCACATGCACATCTTTCTCATCAATGACGTACCCCAGATATTGAACCTGGGTCATGCCAAACGTGCATTTCTCCAAATTGGCACACAACTTGTGTTGTCGCAAGGTTTGAACAACTTGTCAGATATGGTGGAGGTTCTCCTCCTAACTCTACCTGAAGATCAAGATTGTAGGTTTTAACCCCGTACAGAAATTACCTACATACGAATTCTAAATCACAGGAAAAATAAAAATGCAAGAGCATAACATATAAAACACATATACACATATATTTCCCACTGGATCCAAAAACCGGGACTACCAACTTGATTTTTCATTATGTTCCTTTCAATGTTATAATACATATTTATACATGCCGAAGCATCCAATACCATGGACCGAAAACCATCGTCCAAAACCATGGACCGAAATCCATCGCATCCAAAAAACATGTGTGAAAATCATGCACAAAACCATAGGTGGATCCACCCAACCTAACATAAGGTCCAAAACCAAAATTTTCCGAGGCACTGCCCCAGACCCCATAAAGTGGGGTTATGGGTACCCCTCAAACCCCTTGTTAACTATGTGGAAAGAATATAACACAAACCAACAATCTCCCACTTGTTGTTTTCTTTCCACAGGGGGCCACAGGAGAGCTTAGTCATTTTTCCAGCCCTGAAACACCCATTATTTCTCTACACCAAGAGAACTTCTCAGAGCTCACAGATTTGGTTAATGCATCTGCAGTATTCTTCAAAGTGTCCACCTTTACCAGCAACACCTTTTTGTCTTCTATCATATCCCTCACAAAGTGATACTGAACATCAATGTGCTTTGTCTTTGAATGATAACCAGGGTTCTTTGCTAAGAAAATTGCACTTTGGTTGTCACAGTCTATCCTTATAGCTCCCTGTACTAACCCCATACTTGAACACAATCTCTGCAACCAAACTGCTTCCTTGCTTGCATGAGTGGCTGCCATGAATTCTGCCTCTATAGTTGATAGTGCCACTACAGATTGTTTCTTACTCATCCAACTGACTGCACCTCCAAATAGGTTAAACACATACCCACTTGTAGATCTTGTCTGATCCAGATCTCCAACCCAGTCTGCATCAACAAAGCCATGAAATATCCAACATTCTGTCCAATCCTGGTCTTCCTTGGTAGCACAAACCATAATCACTAGTGCCACGCAAATACCTGAAAACCCGCTTCACTGTTGTCCAGTGCTCCTTCCCTGGTTTTGACATAAACCTGCTCAATACTCCCACTGCATGTGCAATGTCTGGTCTAGTACAAACCATTGCATGCATCAAGCTACCAACTGCACTTGCATATGGAACATGGGACATGTCCTCCTCCTCTTCTTGTGTCTTGGGACACTGTTTAGCAAATAACCTCACACCTACAGGAATAGAAACCTTCACCGGTTTACTATCCTGCATATTAAACCTCTGCAGTATTGTCTCGACATACTTCCTCTGGTTTAATGAGAGCTTCCTCTTTGCCCGATCTCTTTTAATTTCCATGCCCAAAATATATTTTGCAGCACCGAGATCTTTCATGTTGAATTTGGAGACAATTGGGTCTTCAAATCCTCGATAATTTCTTTGTCATTTCCAACAAGCAACATATCATCCACATACAATACCAGATAAATAACACGGTCACCAATTAATTTAAAATACACATAGTGATCTGCTTTGCTTCTGGTGAAGCCAAGTCCCCATATAAATGTATCAAATTTCTGATACCACATCCTTGTTGACTGTTTTAACCCATACAGAGACTTCTTTAACTTGCATACCAGTTCTTTCTTACCCTTCACCGCAAAGCCTTCAGGTTGCTTCATGTAGATTTCCTCTTCCAAATCCCCGTGAAGAAATGTTGTCTTCACATCCATCTGTTCTACCTCAAAATCAAAAGCAGCAGCAACAGATAAAAGTAATCTAATAGAAGTTACCTTGGCAACAGGAGAAAAAATATCACCAAAATCAATTCCCGGCACCTGGGAATAACCTTTTGCTACCACCGAGCTTTGTATTTCTCCACCTTCCCTTCTGCATTTGTCTTCTTCTTGAACACCCATTTGCTACCAATGGGTTTCCTTCCAGCCGGCAACTCCACCCGATCCCAAGCCTCATTTTTTGCAAAAATGTCATTTCATCAACCATGGCCTCTTTCCAGAGTTTTCCATCCTCTAAATCTACTGCTTCCTTCACAATTTTGGGATCATCATCAATAATAGATAAAGAAAAATTTGAACAGAAAGCAGATGGACTATAGCTTTTTGGTTGTCTTCTTTCTCGAACTGATCTTCTCACACTCAGAGTTTGTGGCTCTTCATCTTTTGATTCTTCCTTTGCTATAGAGTCTGATTCTTCCTTATTTAGCTCAAACTCTATCTTCTCAGGTTCCTTTGGTTGGACTTCATGTTTAATAACATCTTTCACCTCTCTGAACACCACATCTCGGTTGTACACAACCTTCCTTGTTACTGGGTTCCAAATCTTATAACCCTTTAAACTATCCTT